>NTHP01000012.1:2216042-2232179 GCA_003416845.1 Oplegnathus fasciatus | reverse complement strand
CCTCTAAGAACAACAGCCGTTCACAAATGGCCTCAGGTGACTCCAACGACTGTCGTTATAACACAATAGAGCACTAACGAAGTCGAAACCATCGTTTCACCATCCCCAACGACCGTCACTCTAACGACTGTCGTTGGCAAATGGAGCACCAACGACCCAATGACATCATTGGCCTTGTGACCGCCTCCTAAGAGGTTAAATACCCAGATCTCCACACCAGCTAGTTGGACCAGTCTAGCCTGGTCAAACAAGCACGAACTGATGAAGCCTCTTGGATGAGTGGTGAAACGTCTTCACAGACAAAACCAAAAATCCAGTTGCGTTCGATTCAATTTCCTTGAGAGAGTTACTGTTAGTTAGAAAGCTCATTAGCATGGTCGGTAAAAGGACGATAAATTCATTTACACAGTTTATTCAAGAGACGTGTTTGTACTTTCAACTATTGTCTCACAACAGTCTAGAAACCATGCTTCTTTTGTGAAGCAGTTTACAGGGAGGGTTAGGGTGCAAAAGATAGCAAAATCAGATTGAAACAACATTTAAATGATGTCAGGCATAAGTAATCTACGCTGACGCCCGATATTGAAACCAAAATGAAAGCGCTCCTTATGATTTATGTTGAATAAACACCGGCTTTTCAACCATAACTGACACTGAATCAATATTGATCCAACCGTCATCTAAAGTCTACATCTAAATTTTAGCTGATTAAAAATTGAAACTATGTTAAAATATTCAATTAACATTTTTGTGCTTTGACATGTTTTGCTCAACATATAAATACTCAAAGAAATTACTAAGGCAAGTCCTTTCCAAAAAGTACATGTTTTGCCTTTAAAGCAAGTCTCAGTCATGAGTTTTCTGCTGAAATACATCTGAACATACCTTCTACATTTGAAATTAAGAAATACAACATCCCTAGGATACTGTACTGTATGTGAAGTGGTCCAAACTTGTAAAAACACACACTACACACTAAACCATGTATTGTTGGCAGATATTAAAGTGGTATTATTACCTTTCCATATGTTTCAATATAAATAAAAAAATATGAAAGTATATTAAAACACATTTGAATTACTGAAAAATATGATGGAAAACATGCTTTTAATATTCAGATTTAATTTTGAAAATGTAACACAACAACACTAAAAAGAAACAATGTTATAATCTTTTTTTAAAGATCCCCTCCAGACATTTATTAAGACATATTGGACCACGCATATTGAGACAATACTGATGAAATGTTGGCATTTCAATCATCAAATTTAACCATAATACAGTGTTGATTCAATGACATCTTTTCAACATTTAAACTATTAAAAGTTTGATCCACCATGGATTTTTAACATTAATCAAAAATCAACCTTTTTCACCATTACTCAATGTTGAATTAACAAAATTTGCTATCTGGGCAGCTACGATAGCTCCTTCTGTTTTGGACTCTCCGGCTTTCCATTTTCTGCAGAGCTCTGCGCTGTTGTTACAGTTTGTTTCATGTCAGGTGCAAATTCAAATGTAAAAAGTTCAGCAAAGCTCGGATTCACTTCGCCACCATGAACAAACAATAAGGTAACATCGAGAGTAGATGTGTCACTGTCTCTAGCATACACACACACACACCTCACTTACACAGTGTGGTCAGTGCACATACATTCATGCACAAAACAGCCTGTACAATCAGCCCTAACTGGTTCATTATTGCCATAATATTAGATTCATATTTTGGTGTTTCTGCTGGAACGTCCTTGACTTTCTTTTGTGTCGTCGTCCAACTCTTGTATTCTGTAAACAAGCAGTGTGCTCGAACAGCTACGAGTGCCACAATTGATACTGTCCATTGTTGTTCATTGCACAAGGGGGTCAAGTGTTGTGTGCATGTGGGCGTGTGTGTGCGCGCAGTTCTGCGTGGGTGCTTTTATGCGCATGTGCTATTCAGTGCATACTAACACCTTATTACACAATCAGATTATGCCTGTGTTTATCAGTGGCATGATTAATGGACTGGGCCAAATGGAAGCAGAGAGCACTAAGGATTCATTTGGGTACCTGACAGTTTTTTATGTATAGGCTGTAAATTATGGTCCCTATACAAAATGTAAGTGTATTATTGAAAAGGATGCTTCCACTCTAAGCAGCAGTAATAGCTATGGTGTGTGTGTGTGTGTCTGTGAGTGTGTGAGATCCATGTGTCCAAGAGCCTTTTTGTTTGTCTCTGAGAGTCTGTGTGTGTGTGTGTGTGTGTGTGTGTGTGTGTGTGTGTGTGTGTGTGTGTGTGGAATGATGGTAGTGTGGGTGGAGCACATGCATTTTTAAATTGAAAACATGACACACCCGCAGTGATGATTTAGTAGTGGGCTAGAGAGGTGTTTGGAACAGTGAATGCAGCCTTTGAACAGTAGAGTGGAGAGACAGAGAGAGGGCCGTAGTGTTATTCAGCACTGCAAGTATAACTGCCACTGTGGGAGAGGCACTTAATACGAAGGGATCGCTGCATGCCAAGGCTTCTCGTACACAAAGTTGAACAATTTTATTCAGTCCTTTATTAAAGCACTTTATCGGTATGGCCTTGGAAATGTTTGAATGGTGCTACCTTTGTGTCTTCTGCATAATTTTGGGGCTAATTCCATATGCCAAAGTGAAACTGCTTTATTATATTGTATATAATAAACTGACATTGTTTGTATCAGTTTTACTACCACATGCATCCTCACCAATTTCGTTACATACTCAAAATAAGCCATTGGTTATACACAAATAGATAAAGTGCCCTTTTTGGCGCTCCCACAAGGTCAGATCCTAGACACAGGGGGCTTTGACATAACATAATATAATTGTTTCCAACATTAAGTCAAACTTCTCATCCACATATATAAATTTACGGTTAATAAAATTGCTGCTGTTCTCACTATAGGGTGAACAGGTGAGGCTTTGTTTGATGGCTGGTGCCGGAATCTTTCAGTTGTTCAAAGCTGCTGTGAGGGCAGCAAGTCCTGAACAAGCTCTAACTATATAAAGTGTTGGCTTAATCGCGGTTAACTGGATGGAGACCAAGTCTACTACAAGCAAAGGACATAAACTCAATTAAAAGTTTGTTTCTGTTTTGTCACTAACGGATTAATCAACAAATTGGTTCAGCTCTAATATGCAGTTGTTTGTATTTATGTCTTCATGTAACTAATGACTCACTTAACAAATCTTTGGGTCTGTATTGTCTCTGTCTTTTACTTTGTTTTATTTCATTTTATTTTTTGAAATGTATTTTTTTTTTTTACTTTTTTGGGGGATATTTCTCAGTCTTAAATTGACTGTTGCTGTGCAGCTGCAGTAAACAGGTGCTGTCTGCAGTCATAGAGCTATGCCAGCCAATCGTAAGAGTGCGATCGTGATTAACCTGTGACCAATTATATGTGCCGATCATGGCTTCAAATATAGCCATGCCGCCGATATTTAGCCAGAATTCAAAGAACGGAGCCCAGTCAGGTGAGCATGCTAGCTGTGCTACTCTTCCAATCAATTCTCCTGTAAATGAATGGCAGAGGACACAGAGGTTAATTAGCCTCCTATAGAGTTAGCGACAGCCATGCTGCATATCGTATCATCCGCCATTATAGTCGCCTGGGCTCTCATAACAGACTGCTAATCCAGGCAGAGGGACGTCTGATGGTTGACAATAACTCTAGAGAGAGCAAATGAAAGAGATAAAGCAAGAGAGAGACGAGTTCTGTGCCTGTGCGTACATCATATACCTCGGGGCAGGTCGCGGTTCACTGGCTGCCGTCCTCTAGATAAGAAAATACTTTGTATGCAGATTAAGTAAATGATGAGTGCCCTTGGTAAAAACCAGCTAAGACACGGGTCAACTTTAAAACTGGTATTTATACATCTTGACATTCCTCCCTTAATGATACAATGAAAAATGCACTTTTTGGATTGTTGACCACAACTTTTTTGGTTCTAGCTGTCTCGGTGAGTGGTCACAGCCATGAAAAGCTGAAATCATCGCAGTCACTTCAGTTACTACATACAAATCATGAAATACCTTTGCCGCCGATCACTGTCTTCCTCAGCAGATGCTGCTTTACCATCTTGTCACATGAATTAATGAATGTCTGTCTGGTGTTGATGATGTTCTTCTCAGCAGATGCAGTTTGACTTGTTAGGCCCAAAAAAATAATAGAAGCTGACAAACTTCAGCTTGCATCAAGAGCGGACCCTCAAGCATAAAATTGCAGCACACTTCAGCTAGATTTTCCATCAGCAAGTGGTATGAAATATGTAATAATTATACTATTAAACATTGGTATATTCAATAATGAGCTGGTTAAGATTCTGAGCATGCAAGCCTCAAAAGTAAAGTAATGATCTCGCCAGGGACAGACACACACTAAAAACTATGAGGCCGTATAGAGACTGAAAACCTTGAACAAAGTATGTGTGAACAAGTGTGTGCATGTGTGAGTTAATGCTGGAATGTGAGTAAATGCTGGAGCTGGAGCTTCTGTGTGTGTGTGTGCGTGGGTGCACATGCATACTCATGTATGTGTGTTTTGCTTGCGTTTAGGGTAATTAAAAGCTAATACACGGCAGAATCGGCTCTGTGCTCTCTGCTCAATTAGCAGTCATCTATAAAAAGACACACACTTCCATTCTTTATGCTGTCGCTAATTATGATAGATTTTCTTCTCATTCTCCTTCGTTTACCCCTCACTTTTTTTTCTCCCCCGTCTTCTCTTTTCTATAATGAAAACATAACTAGCTGAGTCATTTTTAATCGACCATTATTATGGATTTTGATCAAAAGGAGGGTTTTAGCTTACTACAGCAGCTTGATTTAAGACTGTTTTCTTTTTGTTCTTCATCATTATCGGTTTAACTTATTAGAGCTCATTGGCCTCTACATAGAGACACAGAGAGACAAATGGTGTAAAATGGAGGCGTTTTTTTTTCTCTGACACGGCTGCACAAAGTCAATGGGGTATGTTATCTACAAATTAAATGTGCTGTGCATTGAGGAATGATGTTTGGATTGTGTACTGTTCTGTGGGAAGTAATGTCATAAAGGTAAAGTGTAGTACAAATCTCTTTACTACATAAACAAAAACATATTTGGCTTGAAAACCATATTTTTTGTTTGAGGGAAAAGATAATAAATTCTTATGTGGAGCCATAACGGGTTGAATAAGTTGCAAGAAGACAAACAGCGCTTTTAATCATATACAGGAGTACTATCATTCAATTTGTACACTTACTACTTTTTTCTCGTATTATGCCCTACTAATGTCCCTCATTGCTAAAATGATTCACTCATTTTGAGACTCTTCTCCAGAGGTGCTGAGGGTGATTTACACAAAGAGCACAAATTGGAGAACCTGTTCACTTCTCCTCAATAGGTCTTTGTCTATATTTAAAGACTCAGTGATGGAGCTACAGTAAATCCTGCACCACACGTTTTTTTGTTTTTTTTCATTTCTGATGATCACATGTATGTGTTATTGATTCTGTAGATGCCGTGGTCCCATTGAGTTTCAAATGGGCCAATATGAAGGCCACATACTGTACATAGACAAACACAGTCAAAAAGACACAGTGAAGCACAACACACGCTTGCGCACACACGGGCGTCACACATCAACGCCAGCTCGTGCACTGATCTGAGGAACACAGGAAAGAAAGGGATGATGGAGTGGGGCGCTTTCTCTGAATATGTATATTGGTTGTGAGGAAACTCATCATAGTCACAGCCAGTCACTCATACACACACGCATACACACACACTGACACAAACACGCTAATGCCTGACAATTTCCAGGTGAGCTCACAACTTTAAATTGATGGCATAGACAGAGCAGCATATGTTTTGTCATCTCTCTCTCTCTCTCCTTACTCTCTCTATTTCACTCTCTTATTGTCACTGTTTTAGTGCGGCCTGTTTGGATCAATCATCAATCTCTCTGCTCTTCCTCAGTTCCTCTTCCCCTCCCTTTCTCTCATCTTACCTCCCCCTACGCATCCCACTCCCTTTCGATATATTACAGGCAATCTTTATTCCACATGAATCCACTTAGCACAATGGGGACTAAACAAATGTGTGTGTCAAACCCAGATGGCGTGATCCCAATGCTGTAGAGGGACGAAGGAGGGGGTTGACAGAGACTCGGGCGAGGAGGAGGGGACGAAGAGAGAAAAAGACCATCAAAAGAAGGGGATACCTGTGATGTGGTGGTCAATAAAAACAGAAGGGACGAGCTATAGTGCTGTCAAAGTCTGCATAATGTTAGGCAGCACTGATACAGCACACAGCCGGTTGATTGCATATAGACATATTCTCATTCATGGCATGAAAACTTTCTTGCTGAGCTCAAGCGAAACAGAAGATCTACAGCAAGTGATGTGGCTCACAGTCAGCTTTGACCAACAAAAATATTTAATTCCCTAACTGCTTATACTGCATCCAATTAAAAAGAAAATAATTCATGGACATCTGCTGATATTCCATAATTCATTTACTTAATCTTTAATAAATTCTGATATTTTTCAACCCGGGTCATATTTGTGTCCATTCTTACAATGGGTCATGCCATCTTTGCACTCTCTACACTCTACCTCCCTTGTGGTGATTCAGGAAACTTGCACTCAAAGTGGATGATATACTTAGCTTTCTGAATAAACAAACACTTCAAATGCTTGTCTCTGAGTCCGTCTGAAAGTAAATACAAAAAATTACCCTCCTGGATTAGCTGTTGTAGCTAACTGCATAGGAATTTACTTCCAGAGGAACCTTCCCACTAACCAAACTAGCTGCCTAATGATCTGTGCTCACTGGTTTGTTTAAATGTGTAAAGCAATGGGCCACTGATTGTTAGAGAGGTAGTAGGCAGCTAGTTTGGTTACCTGGCAAGTTTCCACAGAAGTCGGTCCATATGCAATTATCTACAATAACTAATCCAGGGGGCAAATTCCTGTGTGTACTGTTAGTCGGGCTCAGAGGCAATCATTTGAAATGTTTTCTTCAAAATCTAAGGAGGCTCATGCTGCTTGCCCAGATTTGTTTTGCCGACGATCACCCATTAGTCACAATGGTAATAAGAATAAGAAGGGGTTCCTTCAAAGCTTCACTCTTGATTCCGTAAATCTAAAATAAGGTAGAAAACCACTGTTTGCCCATGGGTTACAGCCTGGAGGGCCTGGGCCCAGAATAGGGTAAGGGAAACTTTCATTTTAAAGCAATGCAGCTTCACTGCTCACATTGCAACAACTGCAGCTACTATTGCTATCATTGTTGCTTAATACTACAACATTTCAGCTACATGAGGAAGCTACAAATCTAAGCTGAAAACTCATCTTTTCGCCTTAACTTTCAATTAGTGTTTATAGTTCGATACCTATATATATCGGATATCGGTCTCAGTCTAAACGCATCTGTTAACATTAGTACTTATAGTCCATGTTTGTCCTGCCGACAAGAAATTTACTAAGAAATTTCAAACTTTTTTTTGTGTATGTGTGTGCGCGCGCCTGGGTGCACATGCATACTCATGTATGTGTGTTTTGCTTGCATTTAGGGTAATGAAAAGCTAATACGTGGCAGAATCAGCTCTGTGCTCTCTCCTCAATTTGTAGTCATCTATAAAGACACACACTTCCATTCTTTATGCTGTTGTTCTTTATGCTTTTCTTCACCACTGCATTCCTCTGACCCTCTGCTGTTTTGTTCTTTTTTCCCACAAGCCACCTAGCTAACCCCCCTAGCCCTCTCCTCCTCCTCCTCTCTCTCGCTCAGGCTTCTCTGTGCTGGACCATCAGCCGTCCTGGGACCTCTCTCTCTCTCTCCAGGCTGTCAGTGCCTCATCCAGACGTGGATTTTGATCATCCTCCCCCAGGAGATTCAGCCTCTCCCCCTCTCTCCCTCTCTTGCATGTTATCATGTCTCTATCTGTGTGAATGCTGTGCTTTCCTCTTATGTGTTTGTGTGGCCTGCCCTCTTCCAGTTCTCCATGGTGGAGAGGAGGTGGTGTGGAGCAGGTCCTACCTATGCAGGCAATCCCTGAAGTTGCTTGATGTCCTCCTGGGTTCATCCTCTTCACCTTTGTTTTACAATCTACATTTCTGTTATCAAATTGTATATACTGTGATATTATTGTTGATTTTTTCTATACACTCAACATCTATTGCATGTCTGTCTGTCCTGGGAGAGGGATCCCTCCTCTGTTGCTCTTCCTGATGGTTTCTCCCATTTTTTTCCCCTGTTAAAGGGTATTTTTAGGGAGTTTTTCCTCATCCGAGTCGAGGGTCTAAGGACAGAGGGTGTCGTATGCTGTACAGATTGTAAAGCCCCTTGAGGCAAATTGTGATTTATGGTACTGGTCTGTATAAATAAAAATTGACTTGACTTGACTTGACAGTGTCTAATAGATAAGGAATGTGGTCATTGCTGCTCTTTTATGGTGACAGCCATGATAGACTTCAGTGCTCACCCTGATAGCTGAGCATGTAAGGCAGGTTTTAATTTCATCAATCCACAGAGAAAAGCAACCAGGCCTTAAGAAACTTATTAGAGGAGTCCACCTGTGTTCACAGATTTAGGGTTACAGTATGTAACTATGCAGTCATATTGTCGTCTTGAATGGCAAAAGAACAGGTGCCTACACTAACTGGGCTGGTATTAACTTAAAAAGGGCCAGCTGGCACTACACTGCTACACCACTGTCACCACTTGTTTTTGTTTTGTTGTTTAGCCGTGTTTTTGCCGACTAAGCAAAGGCATTCTCTCTGCTTTCATTCCTGCGTTCTTTACAGTCTTTGTGATAATCTATCCCAGGCGGCTGGACTGAGGGATGAGTCTATTGTAGGGGAGGAGGAGAACAAGGAAGAGGAAGAAGAATCAAGAGAGGTGAAGAAGATGGGTAGCTCTGAGCTAGTCTCTGTCTCCCAGTGAAATCTGAGTTTTACCAGTCACAGCGCGTTCTCTATTGACCTCTGCCCCTTATCGATCCACCCCCTCTTAATGTACTCCATGCGTATGTGTGTGTGTGTGTGTTTTATGCAGAGACAGGGAGAAACAGAAAGTAGCAGGTGTTTTGTGTGTGTGTGTACGTGCAAATGCGTATGTCTGTGTCTGATAATCTTCAGTAAGTGCCTCCATAACCATAAAAAACCAGCGGGGAATATTCTTTTTTATCAGGAGAAACTCGCTAAAAAAAGGAAGATAGCTGCCTACAGAAAGTACTTCACAGTGTGTAATGTGCGTGTGGAGGTGGGGTGAAAAATAAGGGAAAATATGGACAATAGACTTAAGCAGGGTGTGAGGATACATTCGAAGTATTGTCAAACTGAAGGGAAGGAGGAAAACATTAAGACGACATGGAAAGAGGAGAAAAGTATGGAGATAATTTAAAGAGGTAAAAACCTCATGGGATCACCAAGCGTTTATCACTCTCACTCTCTTTACTCGCCTCCCGTCTTTCTTCTTAAACACTTGACAAATTCACACACATACACACATGAACATCCATATACACCACTCCGCCCTTCAGAGCTGCATTTTTTTTTTTAATCTCTGGCCTTATTCCACAGCTTATGAATTTTAATAGGCCTCAATCAGAACACCTCAGCAGTGTTTTTCTATCTCCCAAAGTAATGGACTTGAACCACCTGAGAGTTCTTAGACAGCTCTGTATTCGTAGAGCTAAGGAAGTCAGAATGAAATAGGGAGGAGAGGAGGGATGAATGATAAGGACGGACGGGATGTGGGTGAATAAGAGAGCGACGGAGGGATGGTGGGAAAAAGAACGTGCCTGCGGAGTGATCGCTGATTGCGGGTAGAGTGTCAGAGAGAGACAAATTGAGAGAGAGAGAGTGGCCTTGGCTTCAAAATGGATTCGTACTGGATGTCAACACATGTGTTAGCATGCATGCAATTTCACCCAAACGCGCACACACATGCATAAACACACACTCACACACCCTAAATGAGAGTCTGATTGTTTCTGGGTTGCCTTGCTCCTGATCTACCCCCCCCTTAATTACAATCTGCACTGACAAATGGGCCTGCTTGGTAATGCAGATGCACACACACACACACACACACACACACAGTGAAAGAGAGGAAGAGAGATGCACTGTTTTTGCTGATTAAGTGTGTCACTGTTCTTTTTGGACCCTGTATTTAGACTCACAAATCGCACACACCTACGCCACACATACACACACACACACTTTATTTCTCCAGCAGATCTAAAACAAAACTGCTCTGCATTTATTCTGTTGGAATTGTCCCTATTGTACCATCCTCGCCATGATGTGTAGCCATTTGTCGAAATCAATGGAGCCCAGAAATTGGTATTATTCTTTCAATGGTTCATTCTCTCTCTCACCCTCAGTCTCCATCTCTCTCTCTTTGCTCATGCTTGAATGAGAAAAAGTGATTACCTGAGAAAGAAAGGGGTTAGTACGTCAGTGAAAGGTGGCAGTTGTGTGTCTGCTGTCTCTGTAAAAAGACTGCTGTTGCACCTCTGCACATCTCCTGACTGCCTTATCTCTCTCCCTCTTGTTTCGACTCTAACATAACTGCACTCACATACACACACATCACAGCACAATGAGCCAACAACACAATGAGGTACACTGCAAGTGCTCACAGGAAAGACAATCCACGCACTACATGTGCCAAAGTTGATAGCCTGAAAACAATGCTTCATCACTGCTCTCACCATAATCACAGCACTTTTAAAGATCTCGGGCTGAAAGACAGGAGAGCTGCACAATGCATAAACACAGCCATAAGCCAGCTCTATTCACAGGCCATGTACTTCTACCAACTGTTAAAGCCATTCCCATCTCGACACAGCAACAATAGAGCGCAACAGAGAGAGACTGAGGGACTCTATTGATATCGAGCGCTGCTGAATGGTCGGCTGACTAGCATTCACTGTCACAGCGGATGGATAGTTTAATTGTGGACTGGTGTGAGAAAAAAGGATGGAGAATGTGTATTTTTGTGTATTTTAATGTGTGCGTTTGTTTCTCTGTGTGTGTGTGCGTGTGTGAACAAGAGGACTCGGGGAGGTGACAGCCGTTATCTCAGGCCTACAGACAGACACTTAGCCCTCCACCAACCCTCAACCACTCGTCCCTATGGCATGCTCAGAAATGTCACGAGCTGGCACTGTCAGTGTACTGTGTGTGTGTGTGTGGGTTGTCTGTGTTTGTATGTTTGTGCACCACATCAAACTCCTCTGTGTGGGACTGCTTGTACTGTGTGCATGCAGTGTAAGCGTGAGCCGATGAAAATTATATCAAATATACGTCTGCTGCTTTGTGGCTAGTCTTCTTTTTTATTATTCTTCATACAAACACTATCCCACACCAACAAATAGACACACAGAGCCCAACAACCACTCAAATACACTCTACTGAAAGTCTCTACTGACAGTAATGAAAGAACCCATTAATGCTGACAACAGGTGTGTGTGTGTGTGTGTTTCCACAAACCTCTTTCTCTGTCACATTCACTATGTGCAGTATGGTTATGTGAATGGATGCTATCTGAAGTAGTTCAATGTGTGTCATACCACATTTATCAAAGAATTAAATAACAACAACATTTGTGTGTCTTCTGTCCCTGTTGTCAGACATGAATGTCTTAGTCTGAATCAAACCGAAAGAGAAACATGTTAAGTACTCTTATAATTTATCAGTATACCTGTTTGTTTATCTATGATCCTGAACACAGAAAGTATTAGATAAGATATTATACGATTTTCATGAATTTGGGGAGACAATGGGCTTTGGGCCCAACAGTGATCAATTAAATTTTTTCTACCACCCTTTATTCTATTGTAATAGAATCAGATTAATCAGATTTAGGGTAATTGCCACTAAAATACCACAAGATATTAATTTGTTTACTTATTATTTGCATATATTTTCTAGTTTTAGGGTACGGTCAATGAATTGTTTCAACCTGGCAGTGTATGTGCAGGCACAGATTCATCGCAGAATGTTCACCATCATAGTCATATTGTTTGGGGTTTTTTAGTCAAATAAGTTACACTGTTCTTATAAACCACACATGTACTTTTAGTAGATTTTTAGTAATTAAAGGTGCTGTTTGTAACAATTTACATGTATTAATTGCTTTTTTATTGCCAGCCAATGTGTGAACGAGCTATAATAAATTAAATAACTTTAAAGTTACACAATATGTAGATATCTAAGTGTATAAACAATAACGTCACTGCCGTATTTAGATGACGCTATTTTGTGTCATTGTTAACAAGCATTTTCTGAATGTTACATACAGCACCTTTAAATAATTTATGTATAAAAGAGGATGCTATAATGAATAGGCATGGTTGAGCATAGCATGAGTGTGGCGAGATGCAGCCAGAACACACAATTACGTGATAGTTTAGAATAGCAGGTGTAAATCTTTCCTAAACATCCTAAACGGGGTTAATGTTTATTTTTTCGTATGGGCAACAAATGGTGAACATTCTATGTAGGATGAAATCATTAGATAAAAGTTCTATGTTGAGCCTTATTTAGAAGTGATTAAAATAAAAGAGAGTGTATTGATCCCTCCTGGGTGCAGAGGTGAGTAAGGCGATGTGGGGGGAAAGGAGAGGAGGGCTGTGATCTGCCTGGATTATCCAGCCATGGGTTATACAGAGTTGAACATCTGGTAAGAAAGACAACAGAGATAGTAACTCATCCCTGACAGCCACAGAGGAGCATGAGACAGACAGAGACTGAGAGGAATCGACACAACTGCATATTTTTTGCAAATTCTGGTGTCCCTGTATGCAGCTTTTGCAAGTTCAACTCGCAAAAAATTGCACCACTGACCAATTGCAAACCGACTTAACAGCACTGACCTTTTAGCGAAGGGAGAGCTGGAGAGTCCAAAATGGATCATATTAGCTGTGGCACCATCCACTTTTATATAACCGACTGCATAAACTTCTCCAAGAAAACAATGTGGTTTGTGAGACTGGAGTTGATGGTGTCTTTTGAATAAGCTGTTCACTTATTGTTCCTTTAGCTTGATGGGCTATTGTGGCTCACTAGCATGTTACTGACTAGTGCTAGCATATCATCAGATAGTAAAGCCAATTAAATGCTTTCCAGCATGTATCTATAGTTAACTGGCCAGCCACAGTAGCCCAACTAGCCCCATAAGTAGTCACTGTGTCACCAACCTTCCAGCACCGCCAATTTTACAAGTTTGCGCCAATGAATTTGTTTTGCCACTTTCTTGTTTCATCAGTCACAAATACCTAGTAACAAGTCATCCATTAGCTGTAACCTAAAGGGTATGTACCTAAAGGTACCTCAAGGAAATTGAATCGAACGCAACTGGATTTTTGGTTTTGTCTGTGAAGACGTTTCACCTCTCATCCAAGAGGCTTCATCAGTTCGTGCTTGTTTAACCAGGCTAGACTGGTCCCTAGACTTCACAGACAAGACTTCACAGACAAAACCAAAAATCCAGTTGCGTTCGATTCAATTTCCTTGAGATAACTATGACCTGGATGAATGAGAATATTCACAGGCTTACCTAAAGGTACGTTTATTAAGATTTTTGTCATTACCCCACAGATGGGAGGCCCTGTATGTTAACTGCTCTAAGCACAGTCCCGCCTCTGTTGTGCTCATAAAAATAATTTAAGTGATACATGATAAGTAATGCATACATGTTCACTACAAGACAAAATGTTTACAAAGATATAATATTCTCACATTATTGTGGGTAACTCACTTAATGGGGTTTCGCAGCCAAACAGATGATAGAGCTGTCACTCTACAGCATGTCTAGACCACCACCCACATCTGTCTGCGGTTTTTGTCTTGTGGCCATCTGTTTCGCAATACAACCATGCAGAACCACACACAGGAAGCAGGAACAGATTTGAAGCCAGCTTTTCAGGAACTTCCTCTAAAATGTTCTTCATTATTATTCATTAATATTAGTATAATTACCATACAGCATGACATGTGCATGTTGAATTTATGCAAAGTCTGCTGCCTACACAAACATTGGTTTTAAGCAGATTACCGTTTCCTATGCCTCCACAAGGTATTGTTTGGACAAAATAATACCTAAGGCATTTTTCCATAAAAAAACTACTGTTGTGTTTTGCGAAATGCAGCAAAAACAAAATACCTTAAGTTTATAACTGCAATAGTGTCTGACATTGTTTATCTGTGATACGCATTTCCTACCAATTGCCATCAAACATGTTGTGAGTAGTGCTGCAATTTTCTGTGAGGACTGAGATAGCAGATGCACTTCATACTCTTTGCTGGAGTTTCTCCCTGCAGTGGGTCATAAAGAGTCCTCCTCAGCTATTGAACAAGACTCAAGACTGCTGTAATCATAAAACTCAATTGTTGATGTTGCTGAACAAGGTCAAGCAGGCAAAGAGTATGAATGTCAGCAGCAGAGAGCAGTCTCATGGGTGTCAGTAGCAGGGAGTAGTTTTAATGGCAGATACCCAGAGGACTATAGTACTAGCAGGAATCACAGCGGCTGTTCAGAAAAGTGTGGTCAGGCGAGCTGTGTTTCCTCAGTGGCTTCACAATAGGTCTGACAGATAATCTACTCTTATTGAAACAAGGTTTGTAATTTGTGCAAAACTGCAACCAGTTGGTGAATTTGAGATTAAAACCATTTAATCCAAAATATAATAATATCATTTTTACCAACAATTTGTTGACAATACTGACAAAACATCTGTAGTCATAGTCAATATGAATCACATGTATGGAAAATGTAATAGGCATTAAAACTTAGGATGGATGCACACAATGCATGGTAGGGAGATTTTTTTTATCTGCCCAACAGGAAATCTCCCACTACTTCAGATGGCCAGTTCATCCCTGTTGGCATGTCAAAGCTGGTAGTGGGCATCCAAACTACCATCCTCAAACACACACAAGATCTAGTTTTGTTGCTACTACCAACCTATCTCAGTAAAGTGGAAATGTTGGTCTGTTAGTGTATAACGTGTGCATGCAAGATAAATGTAGATGTGTCTCCAAGAAGTCCATCAGAGTGCCACGTGGTATAACGAGGTACAGTATGTGTGCACAGGTTGTTATAATATCATTTTTCATGTTGTTTTTTTAAATTAAAGTCAGTAAGCAAGCTGATTATTTCTCTGAGACATCACTGCAGAAAATTGTCAGTTTCATTTAAACTAAAGCCCATGCTATGTACTAATTGTATGGTATATACCAATTGTCACAGTAGTTTTTGAAGTATACAAAAAAAACATATACATACTTGACTATTTTGTACTTACAGGAGGGGTTAATGACCTTGTTCACAGAAGACATTGCGACATGTCACAGGAGAAACACAGGTGTGAATCATTAAATTAATGATCGCTGAATTCCAGTTAGCCGCTTCAGTTTATCACAAGGCCTAGTGGGACATTTGAACAGAACAGAGCCATCTATAATGTTATTAGTAAAACCTGTGCTTTTCTTACGACATCATTGCCAATTAAACTTCACAAAGAAAAAGCTAAATGTGTTTTTTGTGGATGTCTCTGTAGCTGTCTCACCACCACCTGTAATTTATTTATTTATTTTTTTTTGCAGCTTTGAGCAGCTCCTCCGTTTCCCTATGGTGTACATGAACAGTACCCAAAATAAGGTTTTTTTAATACAATATGTATACTGACTTGATTGTGTATAGTTAATTTTAGTCACTTTTCCGGTGTGAGCACACTACATACTCAAAACCTGCTTAGCATTAGTGTGTATTATGGGATTAGAATGCAGCTTAAATTGACTTCAAAAATATACCCTGGCTGTGTGCTGTACCACAGTCTTTTTTCAACTGAAAGAGCAGATGGTAAACAAGATATTGGAGATGACAGCACACAACCCTTGCACTGGCACTGCCTGTTGTGCCTAGGTCTTATGTCTTTGGACACCTTGAACATTACATACTACACATAATTCTCCTTAATGTTACACACAAACCGTCTCTGAAGAAGAGCTTGGGTACCGAACAATATTTGAAAACTGTGTGGTTATATTGTGGATATGCATATTTTCATCATCTGGTGTGAGCCTAAAACATTTGCTATTATGCACAATCTATGCATAGTAGGCTCCCCCCCC
>NTHP01000012.1:2178874-2209262 GCA_003416845.1 Oplegnathus fasciatus | reverse complement strand
TTTTTTTTTTTTTGCAAAACTGCGACAGCCCCATTGACAAGAGGTACATCTCTTTACTTTGTTTTCTGTGAATCTACCAACACTGCTGTCATGTACACTGCTAACTCGTTGCTGCAGTTACAATTATGGGATGTAAATCCCTTAAGAACATTTGAGCATATCCAGTCTTGATCCATAGCGGGGAGCCTGTGTGTATCCATGTGTAAGTCTCCTTCACCATCTCCATAGCTGTGTTAATCATCCTCGCTGCCACTCACTCTCAAGGTCTTAGTGGCCCTCTGTTGAAAGCTGCAATCCGCAATTCAAATAGAAACAGAAAATGGTGTTGCAGCCACATTAAGCAGCTCAGTGAAGCAGCGGTCGTCGTCTGAAAAAGGGCACTCTGATTTCAGAGGGGTAGGTCATTACTTTGCTAATCCTACTGAAAATTAGTTTATAGGTTAAAATTAATATTCAAGCTACAAGAGCATTAAACGTGTAGCGGCAGGGCTGACTCATGACATGGATGTACAGCAATAATAAGGGTGAGATGATAAGGCGGAGGAGTTAAAGCTGGGACAAATGTTAGACTGCAGTTTGTTCATTTAGTTTTATACAGTGTAGATCCCTTTTCCAGAAAAAAAAGATAGGACGGCAGAGCTGCAGTGGGAAAGTTTCACCTTTCAACATGTCATTAAGAACGAGAGCTGGTTCTTCAAGTTGTGCAAACTTTGACAAACTTCTTATGTTAATATTTCATAGAGAGGGTAAGGCAGTTCTTTGCGTGACACGTATTTGATGCTCCTCATTTTAATCACCGTCTTCCAAAGCAAAGGCAGAACCTCGATTTCTTATCATTCATTGTTTATTATTTAGGTCTATGATAAGGCCATAGAAAGCCACAACTGTGAATATCTGTCTCAATGATTGGCTCTTCAAATTTCCAACTTCACTGCGGGTGAACACATTTTTACCGTTTATTTTTGAAGTGCAACCTGATTGAGCGCAACATGAGAGAAAGTCAATTTCACACCGCATTCATCGGCGAACATCAGGAAACTCAGTTTATTAGCAGTGAATCCCAAATGAAGACTTACAACGTAAAGACGGCGGGTCCTCACATGTGTATCTGCCATTTACGCTCAACTTGACCTCCTTAAAGCCCACTGAGACAACACTTTTCTGATGATAATTCACTACCATGGTTATACATACCAAAGATTCTCTTCTTCCAAACTCATCAACCATCAGAGTGTGTAGGAAAGGACCTTTAAAATGTCCACTGATTTCGGTGTGTGTTTATGTGTGTGCATGAGAGAGATAGAGAGGTAGAGAGATAAACAGGCAGAGAGACAATGCGAGAGAGAGGGCGGTGTGGTTGTGTGCATGTTGGACATAATTAACTGGATGGTGCTGAGAGTAAGATGAGGGCAGGGCAGCTTTAAAGCTTTGTCAGACCATACTGACCTTGGTAACAAAGGCTTTTTGCCCAAAGTTATTAACAATAATTGGACCTAATTATATGATGTATAAAAAGAGGAGGAAATTGCAGAGGAGTGTTCAACTGAACAGTCGTTACAAAGACAGGGAAACAGCACAATAACAGGTCAAGTGGAACCAGTACTCTGTTGTGTGTTTGTGTGTACATGCATCTGAGCATGTGTATTTGGATGTGTGCCTGGGCCACGTGTCCTTATACCTCAGGCTTTTGAAAGCTTTCTGTCATTATTAAAGCACAGCAGGTCACAAACATGTGTCTGCTTGTGAAAGAAAGAATAAAAAGATGGAAATCACATTGGAATATATTGAATAGGTCTGAATCAGCATAACAAGTCTGTCATTTTTTGGGCAAAACAGAGAATCAATTCCATTACTATGTGGAAGGCAACACACCTTTGTGAAAACCAGACAAATTGACAGTTTCACCTCTGATTGAAACAGGCTCAAAATGAATTATTGTCATGCATTACAATATCAAATTCAATGTAGAAAAGAATAGGCACAGTTCTGAGCTGTAGCTATTGAGTTTTTTGCATAGTCCATCTCTGAATATTTCCTGTCCAGGGTCAGGGGAGTCCAGTCAACCAGACAAATTCCAAATTTCAAGGGAATCCTCGATTTCCCATTTTAAGGACCCATCTCACATAAAATACCCCTATACCAGAAACTGAGAATACTGAAGGTCTGTGCCTTAGGGTGCCTTGGTAGCCAAATGGTTACAGCACATGCAGTATAACCGTGATGTTGCTGGTTTGATTCCAGCCTGCAGCTTTTACACTTGTATTTAGCGCTGTCCACTTGTGATCCCATCACATGTTAAAACCAAGTGAAAACAGGGTCTTAGTAACGTGAGCTTATACCGCAAAACAAACCTCCTGTATAGCAGGTTAATTTGAATTTAACCCCCTGTTATAGCCTAGCTTTAATGCCTCAATTTACAAGTGCATCCAAAGGTCCTCTACCAGCAGTCCTGAATCACATTATGCTATCTCTTTAAGTCAGAGAACCATAATGATGGTTTTTTTTTTTAGATCTGAAGTATTTCTAGAGCACTTAAGTAAACTTCTGCGCTTATAAATGTGCTACAACAATACATTGTATTGGCACACTAATGCATTTCAGTACAATTTAAAATGAGCTGTGGCACATTGTGGCTTTAACCAAGGCTCTCTTTCTCTAACCATGACAAGTTCTTTAGTTGTGTAAAGTGCTGAACATAACTAGAAAAACCTTTATCATGCTTTAGTCGCAATATGACCATATAGAGAACATAAAATATTTAGTTAGCATTTATTATGTTCAGTACGAATATATATGTATTTAAAAAAAACGTCAGTAGTGAACATTTTGCAGATTTTTTAAACCTGCATAAACTTGGGGCAGCAGAAGTTCTGACAACACTGACATCACCTTTTAAGATGATATGGCAAACAGTTGCTTCTTTATACACCCAGCAGTCACAGCAGCTTTAAGTCTGAAAAATATATTTAGGTGATGCAAAACAGTTCCACATCAAAGTAATTCCCAGGAGAAATGGTTGTTTCATGACTGTATATTTTCTGTTACGTGTGTAGGGAATTTTAACAAGTGACATTCATAATATTTAAGTTTTGTGTGATTGGTTGATTTGATGATAAAATACCAGTTCTACTAGACAGCACAGGTTGATTATCAATTATTTTGAACAAAGATACAAAAAAGCACAGATTATTGTCACCCTTTTATTACAATCGATTTCAGAAGCGTATGAATGTGGTGTGTTCACAGGTTGGTGGTAAGCTCCAATATACAATGTTCATGTTTGCTCGTTATCTTGTCATTTTATTTCCTTACAACAAAGCACAGTGAGATAAATCTGCCAAAAAATCTCTAAAAATGCTAAATAATTCATAAAATGACACGTTGCATTATCAAATAGTAGCAGGATGACTTTTATTTTCATCTGAATTGCATGTCCATATATAAAGCCAACGCATATTCAAAGAAATGAGGAATGAAATAACAAGGAGAAAAGCCAGAGACTGTGTGATGGGGCAGGCAAAGTGAAGGTGTGTAGGATTACCTCTGGAATATCAAAGAGTGCCTGCATCAGAAAGGGTTAGGCCTTCCGTCATTAAGCATGCTCTCTTAATGATGAGACTCTCACTCCTGCACTGATGAGGGAAGGAGAGAGACCAGCGGCCGGCTAATTGGAGTCAATTTCTGCATGACTGAGTGTGTGCGTGTGCGTGTGTTTATGCGTGTGTATGTGTACATCTGTGCGTGCGAGCGTCTAGGTGTTTGTCTGTCTGCAAGAGAGACGGAGTGTGTCTCCATTTCGGCCGCTCCGTGCGAGGAATGCCTGATTCCACCTCATTTTACTGCATTTTAAAAACACCTTTTCCGTCTGTCTCCATCAGTCAGTTGACCTAAGGGGAGAGACAGACACCAAACTAACGAGATGAATTTAGTCAGGGAAGCAATTGAAGGGCGGACATATTGACAGACACCGAACACAATTGAATCAAATTAGTCCACAGTGTATTTATTTAGTCCAATTAGTTCCAGGACTAATGCCAGAGAAGAAAATTGCCAATAAACAGCTCACCTCCACGGCACCTTACACCTTTTTCAGGTGAGCTAAAGGGCAAAGTCAGATGTAAAAACATCCTCAGTCTGACAACAAATAATTGATTACACCATTTAAAACACAGATCAAGCCACCATTAAATTCATCGGTTTTGCACCTCACCAAACTCCCCTGACAAGGACAGTGTCTTACGCTAATGGTCACCGACACAGATGGTCATCCCTGGCAGCGAGCTTTAACTTTCAACAACTACTTTCTTATTGCTGCTGCGGTTTGTCACAGTCTTAAAAGGCAGAGGTGACTGACCTCCTTTCTTGTCTAACCCAGAGAGACACAGAGAAATATCCCAGCAAACAAAGTGTGTTGTTTTGTCTTCAGTTCCACTCTTCACACAATAGAGAATATCTAGGCATTTCTTTACAATGTATATATTCACCCCGGGATTCTGGGGGACTTCCACATTTGGCTATTTTGCATAATTATCTTAGGAAGATCAGAGTGTGGATGTCTCATAGTTTTCTACAATAAATTTAAAGTCTTCTCTGTCTATGTACTTTTCAGGTGCAGTTTGTTGTTGGTCAAATTTGAAGATTTATGGTGAGGAAGCTTTTGCAGCAAACTCTGTGGGGTGTTTTAAATCCCATCTCAAGACCTATTTATTCTCGAAGGCCTTTTACTGTTGCTTCTTTGCCCTGATTTGTTCTTATTCTTTAACAATTTCTGCCCACCTTTAATTAAAATGTTTTATTCAAATGGTTTTTTTTATCATCCATTTGTAACTGTCAAGAACCTTTTAACCCTGGTTTTGAAAAGTGCTATTTAAATTAAGTTTTACTTACATTGTATCCCAACATAAAACCTTTTACATGTGGCTAAAGTGAGAAAATGAGACCTTAGATCTTAGTTTTGTGTCATGTCCATGACTCCATTGGGTGTTGTTGCTGAATAAGGAAAGCATTTCTTCAAAGGCTGTTGCATAACTGCATAGAGTCTTTCAAGAAAGTAAAAGAACACATTTAGTCACATTTACTGTCCCTGCTTCTATGTTTGATAGCGTGGAGAAACATTTTGAAAAATAAAAAAATATGGCTCTGGTGAAGTTTGGCCCAGTTGTCACTTAGTTAAGATGACATCGCCAGATTGTCTGGTTTGGAAGACCAGACAAGAAAAAATCAGAAATTGGAGGAAATGGTGCGAAAGACACAGTAGTGATATTAAAAAAGCAGAACAGAAGTCTAGAGACTGAAGGCAGTGAGTCCACCCAGCTGCCCTATATTCAACCTATTATTTAAGAGCATAATAGAGACCGGACTCTAAAATTGTCTAGAAATTACCAAAGAATTTTTATTTTATGGCGGCAAAGAAACTGATGTACAAGGGCAGTCTGGCAGAAAAGCAGAAATTAAAACCCCTGGTGGTGCAATCTGTTTTTCATGTGATGACAAGTCAATGAGAAAGCTAAATTATACAAAGGTTCTTTTGGGGCACTTGTTTAGGGACAATGAGGACACAAGATCCACTTATACAGTTGTTGACTGTAGGAAAACAGCTTGAGGAAATGTGCCCGATAAAATCCCAGACTGCAGTACCTTGAATGTGAAAGATTCTTAAAGTTCCCAAATGATCAAACCCTGCATTCATGTCATGAACATCCTCTGAAAATGTTGACAGCTAGTTCAGCCAGAGTGTGATACTTGAATTTGATATTAGTATCCGAATGGAAAATTGTACTTCAGCATCAACAAAAGTGCAACACAAGTCAGAAAGAAAGCCACTGTCTGTGTTTCTGCACATTCGAGTTGAGAATCAGGCTTAATGAGGATGTGAAACAACTGCAAGGAATGGTCCAGTTTAATTGATGGGGTCCTGTGAAGAAAATCCAGCACCATACACTGTGATGATACACCCTCAAATTCTACATTAAAAAAACAGGGAGTTGGCCCAGGTTTGTTTATTTAGAAGCCCATCAGGACAACTCTGTCGGAGGAAGCATGTCTACTACCTGTCCATCACACAGGCACCACTCAGCTACCGAATAGGTAACATGAAAATAAACAACAAGACTATAAAACACGAGCACAAGGAAGCATGTTATTTATTCCCCAGTATGAGACAAATAAGAGCCCCTAATTAAGAGCCAAAACCAACTCCATGAGTCAACCAGTGTGAAGTAGCTAAAGCTCTGCAACTACGGTGACTAAAAAATACTGGCTAAAGTTGTTTTTCTCTGCTGGTATCAGGAAAAACCAGACAGAGTTGTATCTTAAATAAAAGCAAGTTTATCACGTTTGGCCAGTGAAACTGAAACTTGATGAATCAACGCTCGATCGTCATCTGTGCTTACGATATGTGTGTGCAGCTGCGATGGGTGTTTGTGTTTAACATAAAATGTTTCGATTCTCTGAAGTTCAACCAGTGTTAATGGGATCGTGCTTCCCTCTGGTATAGAGCTGCATCTGAACGGTCACTTTCTGTAATGTAATGTTTGTATTTGCTGCTGCAATGGCTAATGGCCAGTCCTCCTCCCCCTCATGGGCTTTGAGCATTCTGAAATTATTCTGAAAGAATAAAAGTGTATACTAGTAATCACTTATATTCTTAAAAGGGCACCAGTCTCTCTCTTTTTTTTTGTGTTTAGTACTTTTTTGTTACTGTAGGTTGTTTTTTTTTTTACCATTGATTCTATCTTCATAGCTTCACTTTGAAAGTCACAACCCCCCTCATACGTGTGTTTGAAATAATAACAGATTTTTAAAAATTCTGCTATGATGCTATTTTGCTAAAATAACAAAAATGCCTGCATCTAGAAAACAACCGCTTTCTCTTGTTTTACCTTAATTACTGCACTTACAGTATTGGCCATTTTTGGGTTTGCCATATAGTGCTAGGAAGAAATTTGACATCACAGAACTTCCCGATTATGTTATGTGGCTGTAAAAGTGCAAGAAGAAGAAAAAAAAAAGTTTGTTCCTGAGACCTGCCTCCGGTCTTCCGTATTATTAATATAAGTTTAGATGAACCAAAACCACGGTTATAATGAAGAAAGAATATCTCCACTAGTTCTCTGGGTATTGTTACATGAAGCATATACAGTCTTTATGAGAGTCTAGCAGCACGTGTCAGTTATTCTGGGTTGAGCCCACTGAGCTCAGCACGTCAATCTCAATTATACCTGTTCTAATAACAGGAGATGGGGATAATTTTCACTTTTCACAGGGAGAAACCACCCAAATGGTATGAAAAGTAGCCCAAATTATCACAAACCACCCAAAACCACTTTTATAAGTACCCCAATTAGGTAGAAAAATGGCAACAGTGCATGTGTAGATACTTGGTTGCACACAGATACTATACTCAAAATGTTTTCTATGATTTTGCCTGTCTCTGTCAGTTTGAAATAGGAAGCTGTGTTACACACTTACAAGTTAACTTCACTAGTTTTAGGACTACTACTACTACAGCTTTTAAAATGAAATGTTCCTTTTTTTCCCCTTCTGTCAGCCTCTGTATGGAAGATGACATAAATGAATGAGCATGAATTATTGCTTTAATTCTTATAAAAATCAATGCACAGGCCAATATACAGTCTAGAATTTATGACAATTCAATATTAATAATGACAGGAGTCTATATCCAGGCTTGGTTGTCAATAACTACTAACCTATATAATAATAGCTATGTATTCATTTATCACATGCATTCATTAAACCAGCTCTATTGAGTTTTTAACTGGCTATGAAACAGTCTCAATTTAATACTGATGCCTCTATATGACCTACACAAACAAACGAGACCAACAGCGAGAAGATTGGCTATTTCTATTAGTTTCTAATAGTTACTCTTAATGCCTGCCACCAGGTTGGATTTTTCTGTGACATCAGATGAAACAGCGCTGGGGTTTGCTCTGGCTGAATTCGAGTTGCTTCAGCCGCTAACTGAAGGTCCGTCTCCAGAGCTGCTGCCCGCTCTCCTCCCGNCAGGGAGTGCAGCGGAGGGAACATGTAACCTAACGTTAGGTGAAACACTACCGCCTTTGTCCACAGGGACCGCCAAAATCAACACAAAATGAAAAGTTTCATTGAGCTGCTTTAAGTGACTACAGTATAGTAATTAAAATGTGTAACATAGCAAACTGCACTGGTTGTCTGGACTTTTTCCATTTGTATTAAATGCATTAGTGGATTTTTTTTTCAGCGGACAAGATAAAAGTAATTTTTAAAAAAAAGAAGAAAGTCCAGTAGAGAGTGTATAGTTCCAAAGGTTTAAAGCAAGAATTGTTTGTGCGTTGTTGAGGCTTTCCAATAATGAGTGGATAACTAGACAACTATCCCTAATGTCCTCTTAATGAAACAGCTTCTACGTAGTGCCTGTTGTAGTTTTTAACCTGTTACTTTTCTGTCCGTTGCCTTGCTTTGAAAGTGCATGACATCGTGGAGACTTTCTATAAATGTGTTCCTGGAACCATCTGTTAAAAAGAAAAGGCACATTTTTGTGGAAGTGGGAGACAGCTGTTTTTGGATAGCTGGCTGGACATTTTAATGAAACTGTGAAAAAGAATTGCTTGTTCTTGTGATGTTGTTGGTGCTTGATAAGTAGTAAGAGCTTTCACTTATTTCTCTCACTTTATCAAATTAATTACATTCTATTTTACAGTGATATTATTCCAAAGTATCAGGCATCTAGCATTTGAAAAACACTGGCACATTCTCAAAACTCCTCTACAGGCTGGATTATCTACATTCAAAATGATGAAGAGGTGGTATTTTTCCATCCAAAATGAATAAATTTCATTTCATCTTGCGAAATACTGGGAGAATGTGTGATATTATTGGTGGAAGGGTGTTCATTAATTCAGTATGCCATGAAATGTAACTGGATGCCTCTTAGTGAGTTTGCCAGTTTTGCCATTTATTCAAATATTCTAAAAAGTCTACAAGTTTTTACTCGAACCAATATCACACCTTCAGTCAGAGACGAGGAACTGATCACTGTTTGCTTGGAGTCAAAACCTGCCTGGGTCTTGTGAACCACTGAACAAGGAGCTGGACATCACATTTTGCCTCCCTTGTTTTCTAAACTCCCAGGGGTGATGACAAGGCAGCTCATGTCCCACAGTGCTGTAGAATAATTGGGCTACAGCTGGGCTACACCTGTCACTCACCTGAGAAAGGGTTGTGTCACATATTTGGCTTATGTCAGGATATGAGTTTCACCCCAGTTTAAATGGCATGATTTTCCTTTTACTTGTAGGAAAAAACAGAATACCATTTTCTCTTCTAATATTTATGTACTTTAAAATTAACTTCACCCTGTCTTGCTTGTTCCTACAACTTGTATACCTGAGGAACAGACAAGTTTTGAGTACAGTACATGTGTTACAGACAAAATGTAAACTGAATTATTTAAACTTCATTTTTGCTAAGATGTCATTTGTCTTTTGTACTTATGAGGTCAATATTTCTTATTATATTATAATATAATTAAATATAACATTATTAATACCAAGAAGACAAAGTTTAAGTTTTATTTATTTTTATGTAGGACTGCAACCCTTAAATTTGTCCACTCCAGGGGGCGTGAAGTTTTGGTAAAGTCTGACCTTGTCTGTACTGTAATTTGATTGGTGCAATATTAGTCCTGCATCCCAATAGTCCAAAAAATGTGCAGTTAGAAAGGGAGGGAGGGGGGGTAGGGTTAGGGTTAACTGCAGGAACAGTGTGTATTTTCGGATGAATGGGCCGTTGTCGGATAGATGGGCTGACGGACAAAAGGGCCATTTTTCGGACTATTGGGTCGTCGGACTAATGGCATGTTGTAACAATGTCATGGCGCTGGCCATTTGATGTTACCTCAGCAGGACCCATAAAAGACAGAGAGACAGCAAACGCTAGCTAGACCCCTTCCTTTGTGTAATGTGGGACGAACATTGACACTGAGTGTGCAGGAGCTGCAGATAATTCAGCAGCTGTTGAAATAACATGAAGGAAAGCGTGTAGTGGGAATCAGTGCTCATGTTAGCAGGCTGAGTTAACTAGTTTCCACTTTCAAAGTGGAGGCTTGTCAGCCTAGCTTGCTAGCTTCCACTTTTCTTGTAAAATACAAACTTAACAGCCGAATGCTGAATGTTGTAAAGGGACTTAAATCGCTAACAGTACCAGAACTATACTGTATGTGGTCCTTTTGAAAAAGGAGAAAAAATGTCTTGTATGAATATCACACAGGGCTATGACGTGCTCCAGTGGGTAGCACATCACAGAAGTTGACAGTGCGTCTCCCAGCAACGCCTCTCAGATGTCAGTCATCCGCTGCAATGGGAACCCCTCACCCCCCCAACTGTTTCGACAAATACATCCAAAAACAGTTTTATCCTCTTGTGAAAAATGGAAAAAAACATTCACATTAGCTGCAGTATCATTATAATTATATATATATATATATATAATATATATATATAATATATATATATATTTCCTTACACAAAAAGTCTCACTCGTCTCAGAATGAAAAATGTTCAACAAGTCGCTGTCTTGTAAAGCATTTGATTGATGGAAACACCAAAGCAAAACCAGAAAACCCAAGACCACATAAATCTGGTAGTAAATCTCCATTATTTCTGAGATCAGGAAGTGTTGGTGAAATAGGCAAGCGACCGTTTCGACTGCGTGACATTTGTTTACAATGTTTGGTGTGCTTGAAAAAGTACTGTGTGAACGCTAACTGGACCAAATGAAAAAATGCAACAATGTTGCAACTTCACCCCCGAATCCACCGAACTACAGGTGTGAAAGCACCCTTAGAGTTGTTTGCATCGTCTCTTATGTGTGTCTGCTTTTGTGTTAACGTATTTTTTGTACATGTAATCAAGCAATAAAGAAAATGTCAATCCAAAGTAGATCGTGTGGTTGGTTGCACAGTGAGGGTGAAGATGGCTGAAGCTCATTATGCCAAAACCAAAGAGAACTGTCAACTGCATAATGTGTCTCGTAGCCAAATTAAAGTTTCCCATAACCGAGCAAGAGTAAACCTGCCTTAAAATCCCAGTATGGGACCTATAAGCTCAATAACAGCAGGGCAGACTCAGCTGCAGACAGAGAGGGTGCAGTGTTGCCAGTGATTGCTGATTGTCTGTGTACTCAGGGGGATTGCAGATATTGCAGGTTTTTATACATATCAGCTCAGTGTCGCCTCTGTTGTTATTTTGTAGGCCTGATGGATGGTTGTTTGCCGTGTTCATTTTTTAGCCTTGGCTTTCACTCTAAAAGCAGCATTTGTGGGTGAAGGCGCGTGTGTGAGATTGTGTGTATGCGTGGGTGTGCCTGTGTGCTTCTTGTGTGCGAGTGTGTTAAAAGCTGAACGACAGTCCCCATGATTGATGCTACATGTAAAACTAAAACTGGCCCCGCCTGAACACTGTAATACATTACACTTGACGACAACAGCGTGTCCTGAGATGACAGCAGGACGCGCCCCAATACCAATAAATCCATATTTCCCCTTGTACTCTGCTCATTTGCACTCTTTTCTTCCTGCAGAGGCATCATCGCCAAGTCACACAAGAGCAGGTTTTATCCTGCTTTACAAAAGAAGAGAGCAATTTCGGAGAGAGGAAAAACGAGAGAGAAACTCTTTCTATATGGAGAAAGGGTGGGAGGCTGAGAATGCGAGAGAAAGAGCAGACGATATATCACTTACCTGGGCCCATTGAAACCACTGGATGATCGATTTTTCACTTCAACTGTCAGTATTATTTACAAAAAATCTGTCCACGCCAAACAGGATACAGCAAAGAACAGATTCTCAGACGTAATTTTGCTCCCTTTAAATGGGGGTCAATTGAAGGGCAGCTATATAACATAAACACAAATACGGTGATGTTACATTTTGTCAACAGCAACACAAACACAGCTACCCAACGGATAATGCTGCTCCACACTCAACCGGCAAGCTACTGTATGGTCGAATGTAGAGTGGATGCAGGTATCTGAGTTCAAACTGTGTTTGTTGTATGTCAGCGCAGGCCATGCAGTTTTATTACCTACTCGTGACAAAACACGACTTTGGTCTCATACTGTTGGCTTATGGCTTTCTCAAATCTGATTGTGTCAGTGTGCAAAAGGAATACTGTTTTACCTGCGCTCACTGTGTGCACAGCATTCTTTATCTGCCTTTCTCTTTCATCCAGCGGCTCATTTTAACTGACAGCCCACTGAGTGTCATTTGATGGCAAGCTTTATTCTGTCTAACTTCTTGCTGGGTTGCTCTTTTGTGTGCTAAAACTGTCAAAATTATATTGTGAGCATTGTACCTCCAGCCTACCCTAAAATCATATTCACACAGCGCTTTATCTTCTGTTAGGTCTGCTTGAGTAGGCAAGGGCCCTGAGCAGAATACATTAAAGTACTGAGCTGCGTGTTTTCACTATACACGGAGAACAACTCAAACTCTTTGGACTTACTTTGAACTTCTGGATGTGAACTTTTAAGGGACATGACTGGGGCACATTTTGAAAAGTTTTATTGTGATTTGGACTGAGACTCATGCAGAGCAGAGCCAAAGTTTTAATGACTTGACAACAACACTTAACTTCCTTACAAGACTGCAGATATACTGGCATATGGCTGTCTGAACATGCTAAAAAGGTTTCCTACACAAACACACATGAAAGCTTTCATATCTACATGAGCGTAGACATGCAGGAACACACAGGTAAATGCAAAAGCAAAGCATGAAAGCCACCACAAACACACTCAGACACATCCAAATGACATCTTAAATATGCGTACATGCTCATGTTAGAGGGAAGATTCCTGCGCGAGAGAAAAGCACTCATGCGCGCAGAAACACACAGACACACTTAGACACATGCAGTGATCTGTTGTCCTTGTTGTTGTTTTTCTGCCTTGCCTTTCATGTTCAAAGCTTAGTGTGTGATTTCTGCCTCTCCGCTGAGGATAGAGGGAGAGAGCATAATCTGTGTGACGGGGTAGAGGTGAAGAAAGAGAAAAAGAGGTGGCAGAACGAATGAAAGGCAGGGGAGAATGTATAATTGAGCAACCTTGGCGATCTCACATCCTCATAACACGATTAGGACTAACCTGGCATCTAAATATGGAAGAGGAATATGTTCCTGTAGGTTACCGTTGCCACAGGCCTCCATATTTAACATGATAATATTTCATAATATTTGTTGATTGCTTATTCCCTGTAGGTGGATGCAAGCAGGGTGTTTTCTGCAGCTGCTCAGGCCTTCATAAACATCTCTCAGAATGAAACTGAGGCCACATCTAAATGAAAAAGCCCTTAGCAACTAAAGACGACCTTTATCCAAGACTAAAAACATGAGCCAAAAATGTCCCAGCCCTAAAATGTTGGTGGCGCACCAACCAACGGTTAGGAGAGTTCACCTCAGATTGTAGCCATCAACATGACCGTCAGCAGAGATGATGGGTCAGTAGAGCCTGTGTGTGTTTGTGTAACCATAATAATCAGAGTCAGCATGAAGTAGAGATGATGCCCGGCAGATATTAACAGCAAATAGGCTCCAGATTCATCTCTCTGTCCCCACAAACACACACGCACGCGTGCACACACACACTCACGCCGACACTCGCTGCACCTCTGGCGCAAGGCCAAACTCGGCAGCGATGGGGTAGAATGACAGAAGCAGCAGTTGGCAGAATATCAGCGAATGACAGCACGTGTACGGGAGAACATTAGTGCGTGGGTGTGTGTGTGTGTGTATAGCCACATACTACGTGCGTATATGTGTGTGTTGACAGAGACAGCTGGGCTTTAAACAGGAGCAGGCTGTTGGATAAATCAATGAGGCAGTGGGGTGGCCACCACCTCCCCTGTTACTCAGCAGAAAGGACCCCTATTCATGTGCTCAGGACACATCTCAGTGTGTGTGTGTGTGTTTGTGTGTGGGTGTTAGTGAATATCTGCCTGCTGAGTATTTGCAAGCTAGTGTTTATAGGTCCTGCTGTGGACCCCAGCGTAGTCCACTTTATAGCGATCAGGACACTGATCAACCATGGCGTTGTTTTGGCCTTCAACTTCACCCACTCTTCCTCTTATTGTCTTCCTTTTTTTTTTTTCTTCTTTGTGTTATGACAATTATTAGGAGGCGTGTTTATGTGCCAGAACCAGAAATCAGTTCCAAAACTGGAGGTCCGTCTCATAGTTGGAGGGGAACTGTGTTTCACAGTTGAAGAAAATTGATCTCAAAACCTGATCTCACATATAGTAGTTTTAACCTTTGTCCTGGGAGTGCAGAGGGTCAGGGAATCCTCTGATCTGAGGATTTGGAGTTTGGTGAGCAGTTCTTCGACGTACGCCAGTGCATTTCAAACGGGATAAGTCAGGAGAAGAGTTTTAAACTATATATTGAAGGATGAAAGTGTGAATGATGGAAATAAAAAGCCGTTTCCACAGTCTCATTAGGATCCTAGCAGCACTATTATAAATATGTAAGATATTCTTAAGACTCCTGGTAGCAATCCCAAAGAATAGTGCATTGTAGGAGACAACACTGAAAAGATAAATGCATGGAACAGCTTCTCTGCATCAGGAATGGATGAAATGGGACAGAGTCTGGCAATGTTGTTGATATGTTTGAAGTGGTTTTCAAAGGTCTTATGAAGGTCTGACCTTACATCTAGATTTGCAACAGAAAATCCTTGTCAGAAGGGGGGGGTTACACAAAAGCACTGAACCTGGTTTGGAGTGAGCACCTCAGTCTTGTCACTGTCTTGTCACTAGCTAGCTAACATAATTTCTACAATATCAAATCTGTCCCTGTATGCATTTTGTATGAATGAGTGGCTAGATGTGACCGTGTGTGTTGTGTCATTTTGTTCCATTATAAGTTTAAAAGACATACGAATTGTATCTTCCAAATTGTTCCAAGAAATGCTTTATTTCTCAGCTGCATTTGGAAGAGCCTTGAACAGACCTTGTTGACCCTTGATGCATTCGGTCTACTAATGCACACTTTGGAGGATCCAGACCCTGAATTTAAGTTTTATAGAGGAAAGGCAGAAATGAGGCCAGAATATGCTGCCAAGCATCCACTTAGTTGTACAATTCTTTAAAGATCATACTTGTGTTATTGAGTAATTTCTTTATTTGCAGAAGATTGCAATGACCTTCCCTTTACATGAGCAACTATTTTACTTTCATCCATTTCCTCATCAGAAACCTCAAATTGAAAATGATTCACCCTCAAACTTTCAGTGATGTTAGAATGCATTGAAAACACTCATCAGAGATGTACTTTTTTGTGCAAATGATTTATCATTGTGACAGTAATGCGGTCAATAAATCAGGTATTTTCCTCAAAATTGTTTATGAAATGGCTTAAAATAACAAAACTGATAACAGATCTGCCAGTGTGATATACTGTAAGTAAGCAAAAGGAAATACTAGATGAGCAATCAATGATGTTTTCTAAGCAAAAAGTGAAAACAGTAGAATCAGCCATCAGCCATAATAACACTAGGTACAGGCACAGTGGTGCTTTGAGGTCACTGCTAACATCAGTGCTCAGCTCTTGTATCACCATTCAAATGCACTTCAGTAAGTCAGTAAGGAAACGCACCATCATTCAAAGGCATTTCAATGCAAACATCAGTAAGTGAATGCACCACCGTTTACTGACATTCTGACATTAGTTTTGCAGGTGTTTGGTCATAAACCAAGGTAGTGGACAAATTGAAATTGACCTGATGATGGTGCTGGATAAAAAGTCAGGGGATCACTAAAGTTATTACAATTTACCCTGAGTGGGACATGAATGTGTGTGCCTTATAGCAATCCATTTAGTAGTTGTCGAAATATTTCACTCAAAACCACAAATGTCAACCTCATGGTGGTGCTAAAAAGTGCTAAAAAGTGGCAGACTAGTGAACCAACCAACAGACCAGAGTGCTAGAGCCATGCTACTAGCATGGCTAACATCAAACTCTATCTCTATCCTTCTTATCCTAAGTAAAAGTTATATACCTTGCATTAAAAAATGTTTTTAAAAGGGATTGTTACATTCCATTCACCATTTAGACATTGCATTGCATTACAGCAACTGGCAATATACGTTAATGCCCTCTGCAGTCAGCCAAAATGTGTGTAACGTCATCCCTGAGCTTATGTATGTGTGTCATGGATGTATTGAGGAGAACTGGATGAAAGATGGCGCCCCAGTCTTGCGGCCCATGAAGCATGCGCACCAGAGTCTTTCTCCAGCCAAGCTGGTTGAGAGCATACTCGCAATACAAGGACCTGCTAGAAATATTGTCCTACAGTGGTTTCTGTTCATTGAAATATAATTAATTTTCAGTGGTTGGACAGACGTGTGGATGGACTGGGGGAATCATAGACAGAGGGAGTGATCTGTTCATTCCATTTATTGAGACTGATGTACACGTTGAATCAATGTAAATTAAACCCCACTTTAAAGATTTTTTCTACTCTTGCAAATCCAGGACTTATTTACAGTCAAGGTTATGGTATGTAAATTACATCTCTTCACTGTTAAAGGATGGCTTTGGACTACAGATTGTTTCTAGCTCCAGTATAGTCTCAAAGTCTGGCAGTATAAACCCATCAGCAGCACACTACCTCTATTGAAATTTAAGCATCCTGCCATATCCTTGGCCAAGGCAGTGCAACCTGTTACAAAAGCAGGGTTCTTAGTCAGCCACCTGTTGCTATGGTTACAAAGACTGACTATCAGATAGGTAGTATACTGAGAAATAAATTTCCTCTCGACCAGCATGCATTCTCTTTTTTTGATGCCAGGGACACATCTCTGCTTAAGAAGATGATGAAAAGCAGATCCAAGGTGTAGGAGGTTGTGAGGAAATGTGATGCAGGGCAGGTTAGCCCACCTGAACAAGTACAATATGGTTCTTACAACATCAAAGAGGCACTCGTTTTGAAAGGCTCATGTTCTCTCCTTGTAACTTGCTTTGTTTTTCTATCATGTCCATTCGCTCGAAGAAGTTCTCTCTCTTCTTCATCCCCAGTCTCAACCTCTTTCTGTCCTTCAGCTTGTGGCAGAGGAGGTGCTTATGATGTCCCATTGCTGAGGTTATTGATGTCACCTTCACTCAAGCCTCTCCTCATCCTGACTGAATCTCTCTCTTGTTGGCCCTTTCCCTGTGCCTCGCTCTCTCTTCCAGTTGGGCCGACATTTTCCCTCTCCAAGCGGTGTGATGTTCATGCTTATCTTTAAGTGTGTGTCTCCCTCTGTTTTGACACCTGCATGCTGTCAAGGACAGGCACTGGCAGCTAGTGCTAAGGCACAGAACATGCTTTGATGGTGTGTCATGCAGACTTCAAAACGTTTGGCGGACCTTGTACATCAAAGCCCTCTGAGTTAAAGAAGCGGCAGTCGTACCGTTGGAGACACTAGTGATACCTCAGATGGTCCGAGTCAGGTGCTCAGGAGCATCGTAAAAAATGGGTTGTTTACTTCACCACTTTTACTCTCTGCCAATGAACAAGTTTATTGTGTTACCTGGTGGTGGGCAAATCTGAATACAGTTTCTCTCTCATTCACTACTCTATTTTAGCCATGCCTCTTGGCCCCCCATCATACTTTTTCCATCTTCCCACCCACCTTCCGTTCAACCTTATCTTATCTATCTATCTAGTTCTTTATATTCTCCATGAATAACCATCCAAATCACAGTCAACAGCTTGTTGACTGTTGGCTTGATGTCTCCCCTGGAGGACAGGTGTAGAGGAGATGTACTGAATTGTGGCTTAAGGATATATAAGTAGTTCTGTGCGTGCTAACAAACTATTTTGATGTAACTTTTTTGGTTAATATTCACTCTGCAGAAAAATACTGTACAAAAGGAATCTTAAAGAACAACCTTGACAGCAAAAGAAAATATATTTACGAATTTTTACACTGTTTTTTGCTTCATACTAAGAGTAACAGTAATATCAAAAGATTTCACTTCTAAAGCCTAAATGTGAAAATTAGGTTTGGTATTAAAACTCAATTGTTTGTCCATTGTTGGTTGATATTAATCTCATACCTGTAAGTTATGTGAGTTTGTAAGTAAGTAAGCCAGAGCCAGGATGGAATTAGCTTAGCTTAGCATAAAAATTGGAAGCAGAAACGGTTAGTCTGGCTCTATTAAAAGTTCAAATATATGCCTACCAATGCATCTAACTCATGGGGAGTTACATGCTCTTGCTATTTCTTGGCGAACCACAGCTGGCAGCAGTGACTTCCTGGAAGTCTTGTCGTCACCATGAAGTTGCCAGTAGAGATGCTGCACAGACGGATAAACTGTTGTTCCTCAAGAAACTGTTATATTGTCTAACACTCTCTAAAACCAAAAAAAACAAATAGTCATTTTTACATTTTTGTTTGTTTATAGTATATAAACAAACATACAACTTGTTAATTTGTGAGCTTTAGAGGTACTAATACTGCAGGCAGATTTTTAAAGCTTTGGAGTTGGCCAGGCTAGCTGTTTCCCCCTGCTTCAACTCTTTACGCTAAGCTACGCTACTCACCTCCTGGCTCCAGCACCATACTTAACACACAGATGAGAGTGGTATTAATCTTTTCACCAAACTCCTGGCAAGAAAGCGAATAAGCATATGTTGTAACAGCTGAAAATAGGTGCAGAGTGGAGCATTAACATACATCAGTGACAAAATCAATCACAAGACGTTATAATCCAATCTTATAAGCATCTCTTCTAAGCAAATGTCTACATGCTATATTTTTACTCCTACAGCAATGTGCATATTTGTTTGAGGAGCCCATGAAATCAAACCTTTTTCAAATGAGCTTTTCATAAGATGATCCCAATTGTGAAGCCGCTAACTGGGAATACTCCAGATGGCCAGTCCGCCATTGGCTAACAATAGTTGTTTTTGCTTAATCCCTGTTTTTAAATGCTTATCTATTTGGGTAACATCTGTTAAAAAAAAACGGCAGCACACTTGCACGGAGTCGATGAGGGCTTCAATAATTCACACTGCTGAACTATGTAACTGCTACTGAGCACATGTCTACCGTGACATGATGTCTTTTAAAAAACCTTATGAATGTTGTATGCTTAAAATTTATAATGGCTAGTGGTTGAGCTTTCTTTAATGCAATCCCTTGCAATACTTCAAGGGGTTGTTTATGTTGAGTGTGTCATGGCATGATTGAGTGATGGTGCATCATTGAAAAGGTGGACCAGTTTGAATCAAAAAGCCTGGGGCCATTTTTTCACTCCCAGTCCGTCCTTGAAGTGATATAATAACTATTCACACCGGTGAGCTGAAATAAATTGAGTATGTTTTGTTTCTATAAAGCAAACCATAAGAGTCTAATATTACACCTACTTACATAGATAAATTGAAGTAAATTGACCAAAACGTGTTGTTTTTATACTACATAAATACAGGCTTGAAATAGCCACTGAATAATGCACTGTAGCAAGCACACACACATACACACACACACACACACACACATATAGAGTCAAAACAATTGTTGTCATCAAAATGATACATACACACAAAAACACTGTGCATCTCAGGAGAAATGTTTATTTTCAGAAGCTGTCTCTTTCGCTTCCTCTCGCTCTCCTTCAAAGATCCTTGCCTCACCCAAGCTGAGTGAGTCGGTGCCATGCCACCGTGGAGAGTTTGAAAGTTAAAAGACGGTGTTTATTGTTTCTAAAGGAATATGAGAATACACAGACATTTCCTGCCACTGCTGTCTTTTTGAAGTGCAATCTCTGTTTATCTTTCTGCAGGGTTTTAGTTTACATTGGAGAATACTCAAATAGAATGCTATTACACTTTTGTATGAAATAAACATCAAATGCGATATGCTGTACTCTCATCATAATTGCGCTGTGCAAGACCCCTTATCTTTTTCAAAGATGCTATTAGTGGAAATAAATTGGACACGATGCATAATAAGAACAATGAACAGGGTTTGCACAGGTACACCAATAACCCCAATTGTTTCACTGATCAAAATAATATGCAATAGTGTGTTACAAAAACAGATTCTTAAACAACCTCATAGTGTTCCCACTGGGAGGCTGAGACTGTCACACATGGCGGGTATCATGCTGTAGAGTTTTTATTCCAAAAAGACGTATCCACCATCTGAAAAAAAATGGCACAGGCTCTTACAGAATGCTGTGAAAATATAATTATTTATGATATTTTTTTCAGTTAGTTATCATAAGCCCTTACTTGATAAAATAGTAACATTACCAACTGGGTCCTTGGATTTTTAAAGATACTGATCCCTGAATTTCATTCAATTCAGTGGTTTCACAGCATGCAAACATTTTTTTTGATCTGTGTGCAATAACTGCCTGTACTCAGAAGGAAGTTGGTATTAATTAAATATACAAACACACACCTGTACACAGTAGGTCAGGTGAACCTAATAATAAGTATTAATAATAATAGTTGTTAATTACACCTGTGCTTTTTTCTAACAAATTAAAGTGACTGCTTTGAAAGCTGAACAATACATTTACAAACAACTGAGAATGTGCCTGCAGCAGGGATTCAGAAAACACATTGCTACACTGTCATGACTAAAGTTAGCTCTTGCAGGTTGTTAGCGTACAGGAAATTCTGAGAAGGACATCAGGGGACCCCAGGTCTGTGAGAGAGTAGGGTCCCCAAGCATGAGGTACGTCACCTCCTTTTCTACCACAAAAGTATAAAAGTGCTGTATTACTGGGCAGATATGACTTTATCTTTGGTTTTATGAAGACATTTGTAAGTAACATTAATATTTTGAGCAAGGTGTGGAAAAAAATAGAGCAGGCTCCAACTTAAAAAGGTTGCATCTATCTTAATTACTGATTTAATGCACCACCTGGCGATCCTGCTAAGTGACCCAAATCAAGCACACCCACAATGTTGCTCAACCTGTGCAGGTGCATGTTGGGTCTGGCTAACATGCTAAATGCTAACATGCTCATGGTGGATCCTCAAGCTGTGATTTCTACGTTCACTTTCAGTGAGGTGTGCAAGAACTTTCTGCTCTTTTTGACAATAATCCCTGACACAGTGTGACTGCAGAGCATCTTTCAGTTCTAGGTGTTAAAAAACTTGAGTGGACTGGTTATATTAATGCTTTGAGAGAATGAATGAGCAGAGAAGTTGAACATAGAGCAGACTGTGGAGGACTTCGCTTTGCACAAGGCTCACTGAATGGCGTTCAGACAGATGAATACAACAACACACTCATCAATGGATTAACTCTCTCTGCATAAGAATGTCAACATCCACAGCGTTGCCTAGCAATGTAGCGTTAAGTGTGTGCTCTACACAGTGTGTAAAAACTGCGATTGATGTATGTGCGATTGTGGGCTGCAGTCGCTGTGGAGTCAATATCATTATATTATACACAGATATACTGTGTTACGGTATATATAATATACATACTGTATATATGAGTTGTCTTCTTTGGTGATACTTTATTCTACGGTTGATTCTATAAGAAGTGCCAGGCTATTTAATTCATGTGGCTTAATAATGCTTGCTGCACCCTCCATGGTGTCCATAGACTTTTTATTTATTGTCAGTCATTTTTTGGTTGATTGCCTATGTTTTGTTCTCTTTTCTGGTTAATTCTATTAAGGCTGCACTGAGGAAGACAGTTGTATGTTTATAATTGATAATCAGTGGTGTGTACAGGCTGCAAAGTGCCATCTATAGAAAAGGAATTTATTGTTGGTTTGGACATAAGGGTTTGGTGGTGTGATGTTGTTCCACTAGCGTACATGTTGACATTTAAAGCAATTTCTTTTGTAGCCCAAATGTGTTCTTTGATTTAGCCTGAAAACAATATTCATGAAACAGCCAAACCTAAACAAAAAAGTTATTAGAATTATGAAATAATTTAAAAAATTCAACAGTAACAGTGTGTGCAGTTTATGTTGCAAAAACAGCTTGATCTTCCCATTAGCTCTCATTCACAAAATCCCTAAATACTTGTTTTGGAAAAAATGGGAGTGAAACAGAAATTACAGACAAACTTTATGAACAATGAGGTTGAGGTACTGAGGTTCAGCTAAACTGTTTATTTGGCACTTTAACAATTGGCTTGTCAAAGAAAAGCAAAAAAAACGAAAAACCATAGCATGGGGGCAGGTGACAAATGTCACAAACACTGTCGCCCATAATAAGAACTGTGGAAAAGGTGAAGGAAAAATGGCTGGGCCTGAGAGTGATGACAAAAAAGGATTGCAGCACACAAAAGAGACATCAGTGCCACAGGAGGGGGGCAGAGTGCCACTTCAGTGTCATCTAAAGATGACAGAACAGCAGCAGTCACTTGTGAGACAGCCATGAAAGGCACCAGTCAACCACAGTGTAGACTGGACCACCAGAAGGTAGTGAGCAGTGAAATGTTATTTTTTGCAGCATAAAAAAAAACAGATCATAATTCAATTAAAAACAATGGTACTTTAACACATACACTAACAGTTCACCATCAACACCATAATGTTTACAAAGTGATTAAAACTGAATGTTATTAATAGATCCTTTCAGATTAGGTTGTGCCGGCTCAGATATTGGCAGTGTGTATCAAGGCAAGGCGAGGCAGGGCAAATGTATTTGTATAGCTCAACAACAAGGCAGCTCAAAGGGCTTTACATAAGACATAAAGGCATTAAGGCAAGATATAAAAGACACACAAGGCAATATAAAAAGACAAATAAATAGGATTTAAAAGGATTAAAACAAAATCAAGTACGGTGGAAGATTAAAATAAGCTAAAATAAAATAAGACAGATTAAAAGGTAGAATAAAAATTACAGTGCAGCTACAGTGCAGTGCAAAATGTACCAGATATGTGGTGCATGAAAACTGAAAACTGCTTCTCCAAGTTTAGTTTTGACTTGTGGATGGTAAGCAGACCTGTTCCAGATGATCTGAGGTTCATAACGGAGCAGCAGATCAGAAATGTATTTTGGCCCTAAACCATTCAGTGCTTTATAAACCAATAGCAGTCAATTCTTTGACATCCAGTGCACTGTACAGTACTGAGAACTGGAGTGATGTGATCCTCACTCCTGGTCTTAGTGAGGACTTTAGTAGCAGCAGCATTCTGAATCAGCTGCTGGTGTCTGATCAACTTTTTAGAGAGACCTTTTTTGGAGAGACAGCGTTACTGCTGCAGTGAGCCTACAGAAGATAAATATTTGGACAAGTTATTCTAGATCCAATCATTGATTTGTTCCATGCACTTACTCAGTGCTTGTGTGGGACCATAGTCACCTGGTGATATTGTTATATAAATCTGTGTGTCGCCTGTATAATTATGGTAAGATATATTGTTGTTTTCCGTAATGTGCGCTAGTGGGAGCATGTACATGTTGAACAGAAGAGGCCCAAGAATACTCCACATATCATTTTTGTACTCTCGGGTATGTACCGATCGGCACAAAGAAGTCCCTGTCCTTCAAATAGGATTCAAACCCAACACGGCGAGAGGAAAAATTCCCACCCAGTTTTCTAGTCTGTCTAGTAGTGGTGGTCGAAATATGTAACTCAGATGATTATTTTTATATTGATTGATCTGGAAATGATTTTCTATACATTTTTGTCTATAAAATATTAGAAATTTGTTTAAAATGCTGATCCCAATTTTCCAAAGCCACAAGTGACATATTAAAATGTATTTTTGCTTGAAAAATCACATTGACAATCAATCGTGAAAATAGTTGCTGATTAATTTAATCAGTTCATCGACTAATCAGCTCTACACATGATTAGAATGTGTCCAGTGTTTGTTTTATTATTTTATATCATTATTTGCATATAGATTTACCATATCAGATTACATGACACAGTATCAAAACAGAGTCTAACACTAGCACAGTTGAATCCGCCCGTTAGTTTTAAGAAATATCTCCAAAGCTTGTATTGGTGCAAGTCTGACGAGACAATACAGACACCCTACAGTGCCACTGCAGTCTGTTTTGACTGCGTAAAACTTTTCTCATTCAGTGTCTGCTCATGGTCTGTTTTAGTTGAGAGGCTTTATATTGTTTGCGATTGCTCAGGTCATATTGCTAAGCTTTAATTATTCTCTTTGAATTTCAATGCACTTCTTTTGTATATGTGTGTGCTGCTGAGTCAGGAGGTGTGTAAACTTAAATTACCTCCAGACAATAATGCATATAGTATATCATAGGTTAATTGAGCTAGAACTGCATAATATGTTTATGCGTTATTGTTGTGGGCCTTGGTATTGCACTGTACCTTTGCATAATTGCTGTGTATGAATTTGGTGCGGGACTAGATACACTTATCTGAGGCTTCAGTTCACAAGTTCTGTTGACGGTTGCCAAAGGAGTGTGTGTCCACAAATGTATGCAGATGGAGCAGTGAGCTGCATGTTTGTCTGATAAAGATAGACAGAGGAGCACGATGCCATTTATCAGTGATATACAGTCTGTTGGTTCAGTCCATATAGCAAACTAAACACACATCACCCCCCCGTGATGAAGCAATTAGTGAAACAATGATAAGCAGTGATGAAAAGACTATTCCAGCCACTAGATTTTGTCTCGAGCCTTTGATGTTGAAAACACCAGCTTCATTGTGCAATCCGGCAATGACACCACAAACGAGCCACTATCTCCGCTCAAAACACAAACACATTTACACAAACGCACATAACTGCACTCAACTACAGAGAGAAACATGCAGTAACCGAAAACGCTCAACTCGCACACAATCACACGACCATGTTCTATCAGTCTCCTGAAATGGTAGTTATCTAGATTATTGTGAGACAAAGCGGAGAGAGAGTCACAGGGACTGAGAGCTTGTACATCAAAGCCAGCCTGGTTGATAATGATCGTAGCTCGTGGCTGCATGGAAATGTGTAACGAGACACATCACTCTCAGCAGGGCTTCATGATATTTGTCTGTGTGTGTGTGTATGTGTGAAATTTGACATCCATCCATCCATCCATCCACCCAGTTTATCATCTTATATCTTATGAAGGACTCAGTCAGTGACGTGTTTGTGTGTGTGTGTGTGTGATTTCTCTAATGATTCCCCATGGTGAGCAGGCCTGGGGCAGATGTGATGCGCCAGATGTTATCCTTTATTTCTTCTTCCTCCTTTGCATCCCCCTGCTTCCTCCTGACAGACGTACAAATATGCATATTAAACACATACACACATGCAAATATGTAAGCTCATAAAATCTTCTCCATAAATTGCCTATCTTAGCCAGCAAAATAAATTAATTTACTAACAAGCAGTCTTTGGTGAAAAATGACCAATTATGTGAGTATGTTTGGTGAAGATTTGGCCTTCAGTTCCTCAAATACATGCCATTGTCTGCAACTGCACAGATCTGTGGTGGCTAAATGATTGGTAGTAGAAAGAAGAACTGATTCAATGCAAAATAATAATAATATTTTATTGTAATTATAACCGTTCTTGATCTATAGATTAAATCAGGCTGATTTTGAAAAAACAAACCATAAACTTTCATCTGACATAAAAGAAGAAGGCGGCGATAAACATATTTCCCAAAAGTACCTGAAATTATAAATCTTGTTATTGTTGCATCACCCTCTGGCTGATGATCATTATGTTTTTTAAATCAACACGTAAAGAGCTTGCTGTAAGTTTCACAGTAACTTATTGGCAGCTGGATGCCAGTAAGTTAAGTAATTACACTACATTTGTTGCACTGCTGAAAATTCTGTCCCTATCCTACACGTAGCAGAATTTTGCTCAATACAAGTGAAGGTAAAATCACTTTGCCTTTGCTCCTGTCCCTTCAAATGTCAGTGCACACGTGTGCTGAAGAGAAGAAAGATTTTTAAAAATACAAAATGGCAAAGGAGGCTGGGTGCTTTGATGAGTGGACATGTTCTCATTATGGAGAATTGACGTCACATCAAGATGAGAATGTCACAGTGAAATGTAAGCTGGGTCAGAGTCACCTGCCCAGTGCAGTACACTCACACAAAAGCAATCTGTCAGAGCACTTGAACAGAAGACATGCACACGTCAAAGTGGTGTCAAAATAATCATTCTTAATCAACATCAGTTTTTCGACTGGCTGTGCAACAGTTACACAAATGTCTCAGCCTGTATGGGGCAAATGCTGCCAATCACCATCTGTCAGACAAGGTAGTGGGCTAGTATGATTTTTATAAAGGAACATGAAAGTAAAATAATGAGTAATGGGATCACCTCCCACATTGAGTATTACGTTTACAATTTTATGTGAATAATTTTTCCTGAGTAAATTCCCCCAAACTGAAGACTGATAGTAATCACACAAACAAAAACAAGGTTTCAGCACTTTGTACTTGGCCCACTGAGTGAAAGATAAAAAAAAAAAAAAAACTTGTGCTGTTACTATTTCATGAAGTACAGAGACTGTTACCTTGAGAGAAGAGAAAGGTTTAGGCACAATAAGGAGTGGAGAGTACAGGACCAGAGAGAACTAACAAGAGCTTTTAGATTGAGCCCATGGCTGCGGAGGAGGAGGAGGAGAGGTGAAGGAAAAAAATGAAAGGAAACCTGTCCTCCTCAAGGATAAAGAAACCAAGAGGAGGATATACTTTGCTTTCAAAAATATTAAAGGCACCCCCTCCTCTGCTCTCGAATAACACTCAAGGTTCCTGTCGAATCTGAAAGAATAAGCGAAGAAAAAAAAAAAAATTCTATGTGCATATATTTTATATACGTACCGACAAAATTTTATATGTGATACAAGAATTACTCTCAGCGAGCCCAGGTGACAGAACTGAAGGGGGAACTCAGAGAGAGGGCAACACAGAGGAGAAAAGTAACGGTTAAAAATAAGTGAAGCTAATAGCAAGTAGCAGTATACAACCACAGTCTGTCTTGGAGAAATGTGAGATGGACAAAAGAGACCTGTGCACAAGAAACATGTAATCTGATGCCTTAGTATTCATTTAGCTCCTGTTGTTGGTTGATGCATTCACTGACTTTTCTCTGACACATATGAATAACCAGGACACACACAGTTCAGAGACAGAGAAAACCATTTGTATTAGAGGAATGGTTGTGGGAGAGAGTAAAATAAACAGAATGTTTAGAAAAGCTCATTAGATAGAAGGAAAATAAAATGTCAATGCAGAGCCAATAAACCTGTAAATGCAACAATTGAACATCAAGGTGACAAAGTGTGTGTGAGTGTGTGTGTGTGCATACGGGAACATGTGAGGTGAGAGAAAGAGCTGTGAAATTGTGAAAGATGATTTTCACACCTCCACATTATTCAGTGTCTTATTGTAATTTTTATTGACACCGATGCTTCATGTGTCCTCTTGCTATGCTATGTATAGATTCAAATGTGTAAGCGTGTGTGTCCCTTTGTGACTAGGGAGACCAAAGCTCCCTCTCCACCCTTCGATGGACGGGGTGTGCCCTTCGGACAACTTGAAGACCAGGCTGTGCCTCCGTGTTCTTGTTTTTGTTTTTAACTAAATAGCTTTGCACACTGGCAATTTTCATCCAGATAACAAATATGATCAATCCCCAGCCGAAAACAATGCTGATGAGAGCTGCGAGAGTGAACAAAAACATGGAAAGATGCCAAAAAGCTCAATACTGTGACCCTGAAAGCTTCAACTTAAGAAAACATATGCAAATAGACAAAACACAAGCAAATGGAGAAAACATCTTCAGCAACACTGTTCATATTAAACAGTATGATCCACTGTTCATTCAAAAAGAGCTTGAATTTTAACCAAAGCTAATATGAGGCTTTAGTTAGCCAAATCAAGTCGGTGTCTTCGTCCTCATAGTCGCATGCAGGTTTATTGCTGGTGTTTTGTCCCGGCAAAGTGACCACCAGGACGTATCCCTCCACCGTGGCTCAGCAAGGAAACACTGTAATTTAACCGTAACTTTGGAAGATTCTGAAGCCTCATATTAGTAATCAATAACATACATTTGGCACGTGAGTATTGTAACAGCCTTGAAAAACCTATATATAAACCAGCCTATCTTTAAAGGAATCTACAAAGTTCCTCAGTCTCAAACACTGCTTAATACCTGGCTCCTATTAGCATACAGGAGGAAACAGCAGGGTGCTAATTGAAAAAAAGGAATCTATATGAATATGTTTATGTGTATGTGCATAGTAGTTGTCCATGTAGTCTCTGTAGTTTCAGGCTGCTCGTGACCTGTGTTGTGGCCTGGACTCCATCTCCGGTACCATTTCCCTCTTTTGTGAATTTTTAATGAGAAATCAAGGTTTTGAAAAATAAACCCTGCAATGGCACTTTGACCCACACTGCTGCCTCTGCCTCTTGAAGGAAATTTGTAGTAAAAACAGCTATGCTTAATTGCATGGCGAATACTCGCTTTGGTTGAATGCCAATTAGTAGCATCTGTCAGCTTTAAAAAGAGGTCTGGCAATCAGCGCTTTCATATATTCACAACACATGAGACAACTGTGCAGATTTTCTTAAAGCTGACACTTAAAGCTACAGGAAACTCAAAAGTAAATTCTTAAATTCTAAGTTCTTTGTGTATAAGGTTTATAAAGATTAATCTTTAGTTTTCTATTCGTCATGGAAAAACAATGTCAACATATACTTTTCATTGTACTTTTCATTGATAAAGTACAGCTCAGCCTCAAACCCACAGAGCACCTGTGGGATGCAACCAGGGGAGATGTGACAGTGGCAGTGGGGTGTGGTGCATCTGTCTGGGCTGGCATGCAGCTGTAGCTGGCATGCTGCTGCAGTCGCAGCTGCAGGTAATTGGGTCGTCAGTACTAATGTCTATTTATCTCTCCTGCAGTGTAGCTGGCGTGGCTCCCTGCTAGAAAATTCCCTGGACCGTCAGACAACGCCATGGCCCACCATTCGCAGTTAGACTCTATATATACAGGACAGCAACACTCTCCAGGCATTCCAGCGTATACTGTGGACTGCACGCATACACCCTCTGATGACCATCTGTCTGAATTTTGACTAGCCTGCCTACTTGCCTTACCCCTCTGATTTGCTTGCCAGGTCTGCCAGCCAACTCGTTACCGCCTATACTGACCATGTAAAGATCTATTCTACCTCCTGAGTCTGCTTTTTGGTACCAGATCTGTGTGATCCAGTGTTACGGACAAGAGAGTGTGATTAAAGATGAGCATTATTATGTCCAAAAGGTTTAGTCCGACTGAAATTAAATTGCATGTTTTTCGGCTACATCATACAGGTGTGCTTTATAATATTACATGTCCTGTCCTTTTTTTGTTTTGTTTTGGTTTCATGGTGGTGCATGGTGCCTACAGCAGTCAGAATGACATTGTTTTTTCTTTCGTAGAAAGACACCCTCTTTGCATCCAGCCAGACAAATCATTTCATTTTAAACTGCAGTTGTATGAATCGTAGTGTAATCACAGCCTGAAACATGACACATAAAGAGCAGACTTCAAACCACGATGCTTTCTAGCTGTGTCTAATGTCTCCTTTACATCTACAAGCACTGACATGTTTTGTGGCACCTCGGCTTGCTTAACTGCTAATCAAACATCCACCAGAGAAAAGTGTACTGCTAACGTCAGTTTCCAGGCTACATATGAGCTAGGTAATTGGCTAACCAGCTGTAGAACATTAAACAGCCTAAAAACTGTACCGGCAAATGACAACATTGGTCAGTTTAGATGCTGAATGGTGTAGCCATTACTCCTCAGTGCCACTAATGAATGTATTATAAGAACTGGACACTGGACTCATTCCACTCGAATGAAAATTGCTTGCAGAGCGCATAAGCCATTGTAGCGTTTACGGGAAAAATGCTTTTTAAAATAAACAGATTTTGCTGTGATTTAATTGCAATAAATGGATCAAAAGGATGCCGAAATAACTTCATCATGATGCCGACTTGTAAAAAGTCTGAATTCATGTTGTGTCAGGTCTGTCTGCAAGACCACAAGCAAACAACTTTTAAAATGCTTGTTTTCTGAATGAAGTTCGCATCAATCAGGGCTCTCCAGAATCATACACAAAATGTTGTCTTTCGCTGGCTTGTAGGCTACAGCTACCAGTGCAATTTGCCATCACAACTGTCAGTCAAACACGTACAATGTCCCGCCCACTCAGATGCTTGAAGGTTGAACGTTTTTGACGTATCTTCCCTTTTTCTTCCCTTCAAAGATAAATAAATATTAACAATAAATTAGAAAATTACTTTGATGTAGTTTTTGATGGCAAGAAGGGATGACTTTTGCCATTTTAGTTGGGAGAAGTATCAGTTTGTGCTCGCTTGTTCGTTCCTAGTTATTGATTCTGATGTGTATCTGAAGGTTTTATTAGTTGAACCCTGTTTTCAAA
>NTHP01000012.1:2155470-2176515 GCA_003416845.1 Oplegnathus fasciatus | reverse complement strand
CTGACTGAAAAGTTTGTGTGTCTGTGCTTGGTGCAACAATATCACAGCATCATGTTTTGTTTAACATTATTATCTTGTCTTTATTATCACAATCCAAATCATATCCATAACATTAACTGCTCTTATGGAGCGCAGAGCAAAGTTTTGTTGAGCAGTCTTATGGAGAATGGAGATGTGGGGTGTCAGATCATGGAAAAGAGACGGCAAACTGGTTTTAATAAAGGATTTAAAATTCACTTGTCACTCGTGCTGATTAACGGGGCTCAGTGGGCGGACATGTCGCTCCACCAGAAACATCTCTAAATGCACAGCAGGGCACAGATTCTAGAGATTATTTTATAACATCTTAATTCTTATAGTAAGTTAGCTATCTTAGTCTCGGGTTGCTCGTCAGAACACATCCTCTTGTCCACAGTGGCTGTTCAATTTGCTCTGCTCTTCTTTGCTGTGCTCTACCTCCCAGCGCGTTTAAACTGACTCAGTAGCGCCACCTGTTGTTGTGGAGGGCAAATTTCTCAGGATATTTGTGAGAAAATCTTCAGCACAATCACGGCAGAAAGTTTGTGCCAAAAGTCACGTGACATGTTTTTGTCTTTGTAGGATATTTTTTTTGTACTTGTAAATCTTGCTGTATTTGTTTCTGAAGCATGATATATTAGAAATATCTTGTGTATTTGTTTGATAGGTACGCTTTGTATTTGCAAACCACACTGTGTCTGTTAAGTTTTGGCAGGAAATTAGCTCCATACTGGTGCATGTAGTTGCTTTTTGACTGCAGTCAAGTGAGCCGTCGTTTGTGAAAACCCCGTCAAGCCAGCCACCATTTGGATTTTGATACCCACCGAGAGTGAGATTGAGAGCGTATAGTCTGTGCACGGGAGAGGGAGAGTACCCGCCTCCGTTGTGCACAGTGATTGAAACGATCTGAAGCCATCGTGCAGTCAATTCATTTAATGATATTTATGGAACAAAATTGACTGTGCAGACTTACATCGAATTAAAACATCAGTGCTAGAGACATATGACAGTATGACTGAATTGGAGTAGTAGCCTAATAAGTAGGTCATACATTAATGACCATTAAAGAAGTGCAACGGCAACCAGCCTTTCAAACCAATAGGTCTGACAAAATTATATAATAATTCAACAAAATTAAGCACTGAATCTGAGTAGTGTAGTCTTAATATGTAGGCCCTATATAAATTACTTTTGTTTATTATTAGGCCTGGGCTATATTAATAATAACAAGAACTTCAGTAGGCTGAGGTCAAGACATAAACCCCTTTGGGATGTAGGCTACCTGTGTTTACAGGGGCAGACAGCGTGGATTAACCCTTAAATGATTCTATTATTTCTGTACAGTTCAAAGTTTCTGTAAGCTCTGTCTCAACCGCCACAGTGACAGGCTGTTCAGTCATCCAGTGAGCTCTATTGTATTCTGTACACCATTGAAAACAGGCACTCGACGGTGCAGCTCATCACTGATAACGCTAACATTACCTGAAGAAAACTGTTCACTTTAAGAAAGACATCCTTTTCACACAAGTGCAACACCCCAACAAGTGAGGGGTCTGCATGTCCCCTGTCCACTCTGCTTTCACAGAGTGAACACCGGCACACCCTGGCACACCTGTGCCTACGCCACAGAACATGCACCAGTTCAAACACAACAGTGGATGTTGCCAAGCTGTCACTCCAATTTGACTGGCCAATTGCGTAGGTCCCACCCACGAGATTTCAGCTCAACATATTGTTTGCAAAACTTTTGGATTTGCAAACAAAACTTTTGGATGACATTTTTAATCCCAAATTTGTGAGTGTGGATAGTTTTGCTCTCAAACCTATTTTTTGATTGCATAATAAAGACACAAAAGTAACTCTATATGGCATAAACTACTTCTGTTGCTTCACAACTGAGATAGTACTGACAAAATTTAAACAGTGAAATTGTTCCAACAAAGAGGTTTATTTATCTTTGTTTGTATCTTAGTTAGCAGGTTATCACAAAAATCTGTTCCCAGATTTCAATGAAATTTTGTGGAATTTTTAATTAGGACTATAATTATGTAACTTTGCACAATACAGTGTTTGGCTTTTTTTAACTTTTTGTTATTTTCTCATGAATTACTTTACTCTCTTGAATTACAACAAGAAGAGTGGAAAGAAAACTATAAATATATATATATTTCAATTATGCATTTGCAGAGTCCCCATGTTCAGAGTGTAGGTGTAACATAAAGCCTATTCAACGAACCCATCATATTGCAGTAGGCTGCTTCTATCACAAACAGATAGGTGTAGGAGTATACTGCAAAGTGAGTAAAGGAAATCTGGCACATGGTTGTCTATCGCTGTGCGTATTTTGAGGCAGATAAAAAGTTGTTTGTACAGATGGATATATTGATATAATAACCACACTGGCATTATTAGTGCTATGTGAGTCATGTCATGGATCAGTGTGTTAGACATCACATGCTGTTTGTAACTCTATATACATATGCTGAATGTATTGACCTCCTGTGACTCCTACAAAGAAACTTGTGAAACGTGTGCATAATAGACACTATAAGTACTGCTTTATATGTAATGTGACACCAACATTAAATTTGTAAGAATTAGTGGCGGGAGCACAAAGACTCACTGTCATTTAGTGTGTTATATGATGTAAATAACCTACCGCACATGACATGATGTCATTTCATGAACAATTCATAGTATAAGTTATGCACAACATGTCGTTTCCTGCAGGGTTTTGTGCTCTAGACGGTGTAGCCGTTTCATGTTGCTTAAAAGTGAGATGTTGAATGAAACGGCATGAAAAAAATGGCAGAATATGAAATCACAAGATCCAGATATGTACCAAGATGGATGTGATTTCATTACATATTCAGTTGTCTTGGGGTACTTGGGGGAAAAAAAAGCATCTCCCTGTTGCGAGGCCTGTCAACGCAGTTCAGTCATGAGGCAGAGGAAGTTTAAAGGATCTCTTCAGATCTCTGGCTGCATTTGTTGTGAGAGCATAAAAGAGCACACTTTATATCAATGTCCAGTGGCACAAATAAAAAAAGTGGGAATGGACAAAGGGAAAAAGACACTGAGAGCGAAAAGTGTCAAAAAAGAATAGAGGGTCAGGGTGGAGGGTAAGGTGAGCCTTGTTAATATTGGTATATCTCTTTTCTTCAAAGGCTAAACCTGCCGGCTTCATCATTACAACACGTCTCTCTTATTTAATCAAGATCTCCTCTCTGTTTTCAGCAAAGGAGGTTTTTCCTTTAATAAGATTTTCTTGAATATTAAAAGGGAAATGAAACTATGTTAATAATATAAGGGAGCTTCCCTCTGCTCATATGTGGCAATAATTAAGTCCCTGGAGTGGTGCTGGGTGAATGTGTGTCTTTGGATGTGCACGCTTGTGCACGTGTGTGCATACTGTAAGCACATGTTTAATAAAGCAATGTCAGTTGTTAACTATTTTTAATGAGTTTTGCACAGAGCTCTTCATCTTCTTAAAATCCTAATTCAGCCTTCACTGTCTATCATACAGAGATACATTTCCTGATGGGGACAGTGTGTATGCAGCGCTAATTTTATGTGCAACTCGCTTGCAGCAGCACCTGCAATTAATGGGAATCAATTATGTGCCTTCACTGAGACTGCAATGGGAGCAAAGTTTTCAGTTAATTGCTGTCTCAGTGACAGAAAGTTTCCACTAGTCATAAATGGAGCACGGGATTTTTAACCGTAAATATGCAGTCTGCATTGGCAATGCCAGGTCCAATGGCAAAGGCAAATACAGGTATATGTTAGATTCAAGCCCAAATTAACTGTGGGCTGCTTATGGATATGCACCCCTCTTCCAAAACGAGGATAAAACTGGCCATGCATAGGTAATCCTACCTTAATTGGGGTTTGGCAGAAATTTAATATGGCACACATGGTAATGATCTGTGGGCTTGATTATGCAAACGGGGTCCAGTAAAAGAGAGAACAGGATTTTACAAACAATGTGCATTTATGATGTGACAGACCAATTGTTGTGGATGCCAGAAGCTGTGAATTTAGCCAAACAGTAGACATTTTGACAAAAAGGAGTAGAGTAAATATTTCCATTTTGGATTCTTCCCAGTAGAGTCCTTGAATTTCAAATACCTCGACTGTGGTAACAGACTGATACCACAAATGTAATGTACATTTTTGTTGAGGCAGGATTATAATCAGTAAGACTTTCATGAAATCAAACCCTGTTTTTGATACTATTTATGGTCTGCATTTATAGCCTTTCAATGTATTTACATTACCTTTCCATTTACCAGTTTTCCTTATTAGCGGCAGAGTCCGCCATTCCCATGCTGGATTCAGATTGAGAGATTTCTGTATTTGTGTGTTTGTCTGGGATTTTCTCACTGGTTTGAAGTGGGTGGGGGTCGGCTGGAAAAGGTGATGTCACATACTTCCGTGCACCAATCAGAGTTTCATTGGATGTGATGTGATGACAGTTGTTGGGTTGTTTGCCAGTCCTTTCAATCAAATCTGATAAAAACCACACCCACACAGTCCTGATAAAACAGATTAGCTGAATTTTGAGTGTAATTAATGTTGTTATACATTATCAGCTTTAAAACAATATTCATAAAGAATAAAAAAAAGCAACTGTTTCTCCAAGAGTATAATTACACCTGAGTGGGAACACAGGAGACACACATAAAAACACTCTTGGGTCTTCTGTGTGCATATGTGCTGATGGTATGTCGATAACCATTTCACCAGTGCAAAGATAATAATAATAATTCCCCTGAGGATGAAGTCACGTTGCACACACCACTTCTTACAGTACCACAGAAAGGACAACCGGGGTTTTTTAATGATGAGCGCAACAACAAACGTATTGTAATAACAATCGGTTTTAGGAGTATGTCATGTGCCAGGAAGACTAACAATACTGGGATATTGATCAAAGGTTAATGTGTCAAAGATGCAGTAATGAATGAGGTGGAGGTTTAATGTGAAGGTGTTGAAAAAGCATGGCTTTACCTACCTGTTGAATGAGGAAGTTTGGTCATTCTCTAAGGTGCTTAAATACTAGTCACAGCCAGAACATAAGAAAATGTTCAACACATCTCCAGCACAGTCCAATTAAACCATCACATCTGGCTACAATAGCATCACTGGGGTTTCATAATGATGGAACAAAGTCTTCTTTGATGTGAGATGCAGCGGAAAAGACCCAGGAAAAGCATACTTAGGCATAGATTTTTACTAGATCACAGCCATAATCATGAAGAAATAATACATTGGTGGGATGTGGTGGCACAGCTTCCTGGGCAGTATACAAGAGTCTATAGTAACAGGATGCAGGTTTGTATGCTTTCCTTTTGGACAAAGAAACAACAGTGTGACATTTTCTTTGTCTAGGAAAATGCTGACTATATTTCAAGTTGTCAGCTGATGAAGTTATTTTTTACAGTTTACACATACAGCGGTCAGGCTGTGTTGTGAAAAAAGCTCTAGTGAGTGCTAAGATATGCAAACTCTCTTGTTAGTTTAATTAGTTTAGAGTTTTGTGAAATACTTTTTTCATTTAAGGTGTAATTAGAAACATTTTATTGGTTCAAAATTTCTGCCAGAGATAATTACAAGTGCAAGCAAATGTACCGTGTCTTGGGTAAACTTTCCCAAATCCAGTGAGCAGGGCAAAGCCGCTACCCTAAAGTCTGCTATAGTAACATCTGCAGTTCTCACACACTGGAAGTGTAAGTTATGCTATTGTTGTACTATTCCCTGGCCTTTAAACGTAGGTAGTTAACTACACAGTACAGCTGCTGAGAGACCTCAACACACTGCAACTAAAGAACACTGCAACACAAGGAAATGGAGAATCACATTCAGAAATTGGACAGCGTATACACAGCACACCAAACCACACTGTAGGAAAACACAAGCAAATACACAAACGCTTCAAGTTGTACACAACCCAGGAGAAGTTTCTGCTGGAAATGGATGAACATGTCCTTTTGCTGAAGTTGACCACCTGTCAGTGATGTTGGAAAATGAGCTAACAATCTTTATTTTAGTTTTAATGGGCTATACCTAGCATTAGTATTTTACTAATTACTAGCATGTCCATCAGTGAAAAAAAAAAAAAAAAAAAATGTAAGACTGAAAGCAAAATTTTAAAATGATTGTTTTGGTTTTTTCAACAAAATATGAATCAGAGAAAAGAACGTCCACACATTGGGAGCCTAAACATAACCACATGTCATGAAAATATTTGAGGGTTGGAGCAAAAATCAACTGGTAAATCAAAGCGCTCCTCCTTCACACTCAGCCTCCTCTTCACCACAGCAGTCTGGTACAGTAAAGGCTGCACCTTAACGTCTGCCAGTCTTTCACTCCTTCCTCCCATCACTCATTAATAAGACGAGTGGAGTAACAGCTGGCTTCCGCCCCTTTATTAAAGGTCACCAACACAATATTTAGCTTAAAATTCATTATTTTGAGTTTATGCAGTTTTGATTTAATCATCACAAGCTTTTCAGAATATAGAGAATGTTCAGCTACAGGAGCCACAGAAGAATATACTTTTGCGTGATATTCCAGGGTAAAAGCATTAATAAACGCTATCAGCTAAATATGGTACTCTGATTAACATATCAGTCTTGTTTGCTGAACTATTTAATTTGCTTTTCAGACATATGAAAAGTGGAGCAGCACTGAATATGGGTTCAGTGCTCCTAGTTCAGTTTTAAAATAAGTCTGAATGAATGAAATAAATTCTCTCCCGTCTCTCTCTCTCTCTCTCAATCGAACATATCTGTCGGTCACCCCTGAACCAGGGATTCATCAGATAAAATATACCATAATATATGAAACCAATAGTGCATGGATAGGCTATGTCTAAAACTCATGAGAGCTGTAGTTATTGAATTGTAACAAAATATATTAAAAAAAATTTTTTAAAAAAGCATTTCAGCGTCTTTCAGCTCATTGTTTTGGTTTTACGATCCACAACTATTGGTTCAGACCCAGCGTAGTTTCCGGCAGCAGGCAGCAAAAAAGCTCTGATAAACCCATTCTACCCATAGTAGAACATTTTAAGTACTTGGGCACAATCACAGATCAGACCTTTAATGAGAACGCAGAGAGCATTTTTAAGAGAGCCAATCAGCGATTGTTTTTAATCAGGAAGCTGAGGAGCTTTGGCGTTAGTCAACACATACTTGAACTGGCATACAGAGGCCTGGTTGAAAGCATTTCAAATCATTTAACATAACAGCATGGTACGGCAACTTGAGTGTAAAGAGCAAAAACAAGCTCTCCAAAATTGTTAACATTGCAGGGAAGGTGATTGGCAAGTCACAAAAACAACATTGCAATATATTTGACGGTGCTGCACACAGAAAGGCTAAACATATACTGTACGTGCAGATAACTCACACCCAACACACACACAGTTTGAGCTGTGAAAGGAAGATTCTTTTGATCCAATGAAGTTGAACTCAATCAGGCCACAAGTCGATTCTCAGTTCAGGAGGTTTATTCACACGTGTGATCAGACTCAGAGCATAACAGAGTTACACTGCACTGAACAAAGGAAAAGACTCCTCTTATAGTATACTATGTGTTACATGCGAGGTTACAATATATGTCCAGACCACATATGGCCTGGACACGAACCACTATATGGTAAGTCCAAATATGGAGAAGCTGAAACCAGATATTCTTCTGAACCTGAGGGTCTATCAGGAGAAATACAGACTCAGTACCACAGTTACACAAACTCATAACAGATATATAGAAGATATAAAAGTCAATATGAAGTGATTATAAGATGATGATTAAAACATAATCAATAGGGTTACATATGTCATCATGTGAAAACCACCTATCAAGCTGCCCCCGTCTGACCATCGATTTAGGGTCCCAGGGGCCAGCCGGAACATTTACAAGAAGTCTGTTATTGTGCCATACAGGCATTGAACACAGAATGACTTTTATAAGATTTGCTCTTTTGTATCATTTATATAACTTATTTGCTGCCACCTACCTGTTTACACTATTGTATACTGTATGTTCTGTATGTTTTCAATGGTGTGCTGTGTTATGTGCATTGTATTTGCTGTATGTTGGGAGAAGCCAAAGACAAATTTCCACTGAGGCAGACAATAAAGTCAATCTATCTATCTATCTATCTATCTATATCTATTGTATTCCACCTGCCAAGCGGCAATTGGCTGACAGACAAGACCCAGTTTTTTCTCTCAGGAGTTGGTGGAAACCAAAAAGGAGCGAAAAGGAGAGTGAATATTGTATATACATTAATCAGGTGACCAGAGGTGCAACAACAGATATGTCTGCTGGATGTGTGAATAAACTGTTTGCTGACACATTGACCATAAAAACTTATGAGGTGATAATACAACAATGTTTACAGCTGCCCCCAAGTGGCAAAAAAACCCCACTAATGTAGCTTTAAAATAATAAGTGTTCACATTTGAATAGCATTAGTTGTGTCTTCTTTAGCTATCGCACATGCAATACAGATACTAGTCTGCAGTAGTCAGACAGTATTGGATATTATCTATTACAAATACTGGTATAACTTGAGTTCCCAGCCCTCCCCAAAATAACAGTATGTATTACTGCCCAGTGCAGTGAATCAAAGCAGGCTGAATCTGGACACCAAGTGAGACTGGAAAGATTAACAGCCCTTTTGAAGGTGGCTTGACTCTTTCCACAGCCAAGTGTACGACTTTTCGCTTCGCAATACAGAGTAAAATTGTTAGTGTAAAGTGTTACCAATCTTTGGGAGGCTCAAAATGTAGAAAATGAGATTTTCCAAACACATGAATAGAGGCGAAGCCTGGGCAGTAAGACATCCAACAGTGTACTAACCTTCAACTCAGTTTTTCTACAAGTTTTTACACACTTTGCAGGTTTGTGAATGCTTAAATCTGAAATAGCTGTGTGTGTATTAATTTATATGGCACACATGCCATGTTTGGCGGAAAATAACATTTCCTTCCATGGCCATTTGTATTTTTAAGATACATTTCTTTGGAGCTAATATTTGCGTGCGTGATGAGCTCTTTTTAGTCTCTCAGAGCTTACAGCTCTTTCTCTTCTCCGCGAGTCTTATTATCCCAGAGGGAGAGGGGCTGTTTAATGCTAAGTGCCAATTACTAGCACTCCAAGGTTAGCAGGCCAAGCTAGCCCACACTCTGTCTGCACTTTCTCTACTGCAGGAGACAAGCCTCCAGCCCTCTGACCAGACACGCTCTCTCTGTCTGTCTCTGTCTATCATTCCCCCTTTCTTCCCCTCTTTTCTCCCTCCCTTTCTCCCCTGGTCACATGCTCAACTTTTTTCAGGCTTTCCGCTGTTAGCTATAATATCTCTCTCTTCTCCAGGTTGATCTCTCTCTCTTTCTCTCTCCCTAAATGACGAGGATAGAGAGTGTTCATTTAAACGCACTGGAGCATTGCTGTAATAGAATATATCCAGGAACTGTGCCGAGTTCCTGCACATGTGCGCATATGTGTCTGTGTCTTTGTGTCTGCCTGGGTCTTTGTTGGTCTTTATGCATGCTGCCGGTGTGTGTGCATTCAAGAGGATCTGACGTATTGCAGGAATAGCAACTTTCTCTTCCCTCTGTATGTGTGATACAGTGATACAGGCCGTATGCTTCCCCTCAGCGATCAAATCAAATAGGCCCTCATCTCCCAGTGAAGCTCATTCAAAAACGACAGCGGTGATTGACAGGTGCCGTGGGCGCTGTATGCACACACAGATGCACAAAACCACAACTCGGATTTATCTGTCACAGTAAGGCAAAACAGCATGGCTGCGGGTTAGATCTCGACTTGGCTTGCATTATGCATTCAAGCATGTGTACACTCATGAGCGCTAAAGAGAGGAAGGGGACCAGCTCTACTTAGAAGGCATGACATCAGTGATTTGCAGCAGTGGGATCCAGGTGTCCTCCTGACGAACATGGCCTTTGTTTCCTGTTTCTCGCTAGACAGGATATGACCTTGTTCAAGGGAAATTAGGAGCTTTGCCCTCCTGGTAATAAAACAATATTGTCACTATGTGGGTATGAATACACACAGGCGCACACACATCTACTCACAGCATTACCAGAAAAAAAAGACAACTGAGCCAGTGTGAAAGTGTGTGGGTGTGAAGTGAAACTGAGATTGATAAATGCTCCATGCTCTGCTGAAAGAAAAGTGAGATAATACCTCAGGACCTGCATAATCATCTGTGCGTGTGTGTTGGAGGGTTGAAGTCGTTTAACAGTGGACATTGAAAACACCTTAATTCACCAAGATACACAATGTGTACTTGTGTGTCCGCCACGTAAACATACAAGTGCGAGTGGGAGGGGTGTACCAGAAGGGGGGCTGAGAAAGCAGGACTTACTGTGAAAAGCCTGACTTTATTCAAAAAGTCGATTTAGGTTTAGCCGTAAACCTTCAATAGCGATTATTTTGGGGGCGGCAGAAACAAGTTGTGAACATAATGTTAACCTTCTAAATTGAAATGGCAAACTTTTTAGCAACATTAGCATTCATTTGGAGTCGTGTTTCTGGCCACCTAGCAAATTTAAGTCCAATATTCACTCTCCTTTCAGCTCTGTTTTTGGTCTCTACCAACTCCTGAGAGAAATATCTGACTCTTTAGCTGTTAAATGCTCCACTGTGTTCACCCGTTAGTCGCTAACCATGTCTGTCTGTCATTTGGTGCTGGGCAGGTAGTGTACAGTGGATTTTTAGAACTGTGTCACTGCTTTCACTGCTGCGGCCAGAAACTACATTGATGAGAGCAGTGAGACTGAACCAAAACAGTCAAGTTGCAGGCCGTAAAACTAAAACGTCAAGCTGAAAAGTGCCAAAACGCCCGTAGAGCTGAGGGGAACTGCAGAGCCAGGTGATAATTCTCTGTGGGTTCATCACTACAAGTGACCCTTCTCACATGCCACATTTCACCCATTGTTAATTATAAAATGTTGATTAGTGCAACGTTAAATTAGCGTCATTATGTAAGCTCTAAGTTGGGCTTGTTGAAAGGCTTAAACAGTCAACATAACCGCACGTGCACAACTTCAAAACGCACCAGAGATATCAAGATAGATCACATCAATTCACAATAAAGAAGATGGGACATAGAGTTGAAAATTAGACTAATCACTCGATTAAATCAAGTTCATGTGGCATATAAGGGGTTCATTTCATGGCAGTTCTTGCCATCGTAACAGACACAGGCTTGAGATAATCTCTAGTTGTGGATCAGGAGCTTTTCTGTGAGCCCTGTTCTTGGAACAGAAAATCCAGGATTTTCCTGAATTTTGGTTAAATACATCTGGTTAACTCACTAATCCTTCTTTCTGGAGTATTGCCCTCAGCCCAATCCCCTGCTTTGTCTCGCTTATCTCCTTCCATTCTTTTCTTTCTATTTGCTAATGAAGACACATTTGTGCATTTATGCCTATGCAAACAAACACACACATGCTAACACTGGTGGTGTTTTGTTGTAAGCCAGCTTCTAATGCTGTGTTGTATATCTCTAATGACATAGCTGTGACAATGGAGGGAGTAGAGTACTACCATACAGTTAACTCAGCATGTGGTCAAGTAATACGTGGAATTTGGGGCACCATGGGATTTATTACACCAGCTGTGCTGAGTTAGTCAATGCAAACAATGCAAGACACATAAATCAGTAAATATCAACAACCTGTTGAAAATTTTGAAGCTTCACGATATTCATCGATATTTTTACGGCCCCTCTTCTCTAAATCACTGTGCTATTTTCATTTCCAAAGCACAGCACTGGATACTCACCTCAGATCTTTGCAGGATAAGAGGTATCGTCTAGTCTGACTCCCATTTAGTGATTTTCAAATACAGAAAACATGCAACGAGTATTGAGATGCACATAAAATTTGACTCAATATGCCAGTGGTCTGCCTTTTAACTCTCCCACACTGTGTAGCAGAATAACTCAGACTCAGCCTACCTGGGGGAGGCATTGATCTCACAACTAGAGGTTGAGAGAGAAAGAACAAATCAGTGTGTGTGTGTGTGTGTGTGTGTGTGTGTGTGTGTGTGTGCAGGTGTGTGTGCCTGTGTGTGTGTGCGTGTATAGAAAAGGTAGAAAGACAGACTGAAAAAGGTGAGGAAGAAAGGTAATTCTCTTTGCAGTAGGAAGAGAAAAACAGAATATAAAAGAGACACGAATGGACAGAGGCTGAATAAACCAGTGGACTACAGACAAGTGAGGAAGGAGTAGATACAGAAACACAGGCAGTAAAGAAAACATAGAAACTGTGTATACAGTAAACACATTATTTCATCACAGACCACCATCCCACCATGCACTTCAAATCACTAATAGAACTGGGCCCTGTCAGCTCCGCAAAACATTTGCATGTTAGGCTGTTTCAAACAAACTCAAAGTATTAGGGGTTAATAACACAAATTATGTTATGTTATGTGATCACATGTAAAGCCCACCAACAGGGCTGTAACAGGACTCATTAGGCTTCAGCAACTTGTCTCTGCATCTCCATATACCGAGGTTTTCATGTAGGTACATGAAAACTTCAAAAAAAAGAATGAGTCTTCTCAAGAGGGTACTGGTTCCTCCTGTGATCATATCATGCAATATACAGTATAACTATTGAGAAACTGAAACCGACCTTTTTTACCGGACGGTGGTTACACACAGCAAAACGTATCAAATGTACGGAGCCCCGGAGTGGCCTTAGAGAGAAAAAAATATATATTTCGAGGCCATGTTTTGCTACACTGAGCGTTCGAAATGCTATTTTGTGCACGAGATACAATTCATTCGCACATTTGTTACCACAAATTAAATAATTCTGGCAGTGCACAAGGCCAAGTCATTCATTCCAGCCGGCCCCGGTTTAAGGCACTTGTCCTCGGTGATAGCTATGGAAAGAGACTTTTAAATTAAGCTTTACTTTAGCTTGGGGATGAGTTATCAAGACATGTTATCAACACTTGCTTTGCAAGGTGTAGCGTTCCACTCGAAAAAATGTAAGCCAGGACTGATGGTCTAATGCCATTTACTCAGTTTCTTTGGAGTTCATAGACCAGTGTAAGAGCTTGTTGCCACTCTTGACTGGAGCTAAACTCCCGTTATAGCCTACTCTCCCTGTTTATCTTGATCATTTGTTTCTCTCCCCGTGCTCTGTTACCATTTCTGCGCTGTTTACTTCCTTGTTTCCGTTCGTTACATGCATACATTGTCTTTTCACAATTAACATCCGGATTAACAGGAAGTAACAAAATAAGAGCAACGTAACAAATACATTACAAACACGAACTACACATGAACCATACTGTGCATTGGGGTCATTTACACAAGGGATTATTGTTAGTAAGAAACCAGGCGTCACGTGATCCTCTTGGCTTTCCATATTTGACTGCATTGAACACATAGTGTATGCAGAGCAGATGTGCCGCGGAATGTATCTTTTTACTGGCTACACCTGCAGCGCACGTACGGCGTAGGGTTGTGTGAGTCGCAGGCAAAACAAGACGGTGAGTTTTCGTTTTGGGACTGTGTTTTTGGACCCAGCACAGCACTGTTAAAATTCAACTTTTTCACAGAGTCTGTGTAATATGGGTAAGTTAACATCTACAGAACACTACGGTAATGTAAGGGATAAAGTTACTAAGCAGCCGCCAGCCGGTACTGGCAAAATAAATGCCGACAGGGTGATCAAGACCCCAAATTCTTAAAACCAAACTGCCAATCAGCTAGAGTCATTTCCTGTATACTGGTAGTTTAATTTAAAAAAAAAAAAAGGACTCTTTATGACCCATTTCTGTGTAAAAGGGCTGCGCACACCTCGCGTAAAAAATCTAAATAGCGACTGGCCTATTTTTACCTTTGTAGAACGGGTCTCTGTGGTGCATATGTACCACTTACATGCTGCTTTCACATCTGGTGTAGCCAGTTTCATTGATTATAGTAGAAGCATAGTGTTGCAGCAGCTGCTCTGCAAACGGTCCGCATACATTGCGTGTTTAATGTAGCCAGCCTGTTAGACTTAGACAGCTTCGTTGGAAAGCTCAACACTGATGCATTCAACAGCAGACTTCACTACACCCAAAAAGTCCTTCCTGACTACCAAGGGGAGTGAGCAGGACACTCTTTGCACAGGTATACAGTAATGCTGCAGAGGACTAGGCCAAGAAAATGTTTTTTTCAGTATTGCCAACCTACATGGAGCCTTCTTTATTCTCCAACATACTGAGAAGGAAAAGGTGTGGGGCAGGTGGAGAGTGGCCAGGTGTAAGGGCCTCTGTATGCTACAAAGAAAGTGTTTGTTGGATCGTCTAACAGTGTCTGAAACCCCCTTTCTGTTGGAGGAATCAGAAGAACTGTGTCAAACGATAATCTGACAATCATGCACTGCGTTTACATGCAGACTTTCAGCACAGTGAGAGGCCAGACAGACAGAGTACAGCTTTTCTTCACAACGTATGTCTGGCTTGAACAAATAGTCAAATATTCAGTGGGGGACACTGCCTTATTTAGACTTATAGAGGAAACTTCATGCTAGTTTTAGTTTTAGTCAGACTTTGGATGGAATTACTTTAAATACAAGCACACATTGCTCTCTGATCTCTCCTTTTATCCACCTGCTTTGCTTACGGAAGCCTTGGTCATGCACACGCGTACGAAGCCTGGTTACCTGTTCACACGGCAGAGAAATCGGTGTTCTCCAGGAGAACTCTACCTGGGGAAATCAATGCTATCAATGCTTAGAGCAAGTAAATAACCAGATGCAATTAAATTCCCTCCAATTAAGTAAAGACAAGACAACAACAATTGTATTTGGCAAAAAAAGAGGAAAGAATGAAAGTTATTGCTCAGCTTGATTCCAGAGCTATAAAAAAGAAAACCCAAGTTAGAGATCTTGGTGTTTTAATAGACTAGATGTGAGCTTCAGCAGCCATATCAAGGCAATAACCAAATCAGCATTTTAACGAGAATTAGAGGTCTCATGTCCAGACAAGATTTAGAGAAACTCATTCATGACTTCAGTTCCGGCAGAGTGGACTATTGTAATGGTCTCTTATCTGGTCTTCAACAAAAAGAACGTCAGACTTCAGCTCATTCAGAACGCTGCTGCCACAAGAACCAAGAAAACATTACTCCTGTTCTTGACTCTTTACACTGGCTTCCAGTTACTTCTAGAATAGATAAGTAATGTGCTGCTGCTAGTTTATAAATTACTCAATAATCTTGGGCCAAAATACATTTTTGATCTCCTAGAAGAACATAAACCCAGTAGGGCCCTCATATCTTTATGAAGCAGTCATCTGATAGTACCTAGAGTCAGAACAAAGCTGCTTTTAGCTACTATGCTGCACACAGATGAAACCAACTTCCTCATGATCTCAAATGTTCCCCAACCCTCGCCATTTTCAAATCTAAATTAAAAACTCTGTTGTTCTGCTGTTCTCCTGTGCCTTCGATTGATTGGTTTCTCTACTGCACTTATTTCCTATGTTGCATTTGGGGCAACTTACAATGTATTACTGCACTGTAACTGTATTGTATTTCATTTATTGAATTTCCAAAAATTCATTTTATTCTGTCGTGATCTTATTCTATTTTTATTTCTGTTTATTGCTTACTGTTTTGAATGTCATTCTGATGCCTTTTGCCTATGTAAAGCTCTTTGAATTGCATTTGTGTTTGAAATGTGTTATATTTGCCTAGTTCATTTGAAGCATACTGAGACCTTAAGGGAGCTGCTGCAACACTGATCTCATAGCAAGGCTATCATCATCAGTTTGCCATCAATCTCTGTAGCTGTGTGTTCAGTGCTTAAGCACGAGAAGCATACAAAGTAAGCATCTGTGTCATTGATGAACCCGGAACAGGACCTAGCAAGTCAATGAAGTCATCCTTGATTGTTTTGGTGCAGCTGAAGAGGATCCTAATTAGCTGATAACAAAGATGCTTTTATTTACTGTTTATGTGCTCATGTAATTTTCAATTCCAGGAGATAGATGACTAAAAAGTCTTGTAAGCCCCACACAAGCCAGCCTAAACCCAGTTCCAGTTGCCTGTGATGTAAATGTGCAGTGATGAAGCCCCTTACCCAAGAAGGTGCCTATTGAGCCTTGAGAGCAAAGCTTGTGTTAAAAACAGCTTTATTAAAGGGGGTCTATGACTCATCCTGTGGAAAACGTTGTAATGTCTTCTGTGGCTTTGGAGAAGCTTTCCAAAGTCTGAGAAAACAGCCCTAAAGATGTCATCAGGGTCGTCTCGGCTTGGGCTTGAGATAAAAACATTTTAACAGGAAGCCTGCGTTATAAATTGGTCATGGCAGGTTTGAAAGAAATGGGCATCTAGGAAGTAGGGGGGCAGCTGATGAAAGTTTATATCCATTTGCATTATGGGAAAAGTTTCTGGAGCTTGACCCATCTCTAGCATGCATACTAGAGACAAAAATCTGTATGTCTCTTGTGAGTCCACCAAACTTTATGAAGGTGCAATCTTTTTTTCAGCAAAGAAGCAGTATAGTACTATTGGCATTGTATAGTCACTCAGCTTAAAGCAGCTATAATAGATATTTTTACAATAACAATGGGTTGAATGAAAAGGTGAAAACAATGTGACAATGGAAAAGAGCTCAAGTGATAAACCTACAGAGAATTATCACCTGAATCCTCGGTTTTACGGAGCTTTATAGTGAGTTTCAGCTCATTCTTTATCCTGTTTGTCCCTCATATTTACTGTTGTGGTTTCAGCCACAGCAGGCAGCTCTTTTCAGACAAAAAAGCTCTAAAAATCCACTGTGCACTACCTGCTCAGCACGAAACAGCTGACAGACACAGTTAGCGACTAGCTGGTGAACATAGTGGAGCATTTTAGCAGTTAAAGAGCCAGACATTTCCCGCAGGAGTTGGTGGAGGCCAAAATCAGACCTAAAAGAGAGTAAATATTGGACTTATATACACCATGTGGGCAGAGACATGACTCCAGATGAATGATAATGTTGCTCTGTAACTGCTGGATGTGTAAATAAGCAACTGTTTGCTGAGAAGTTTGCCATATCGACTAAAAAGGTGATGATATGTCGATGTTGTGTTCACAACGTGTTCCCGCTGTTCCCTAGTGGCCAAAAAAACAGTTATTGCGGGTTTGACACCTCCATCTCAGAGATGGGTTATAGCAGGTATAGTAGGTGTACACTATATAGCATTTAACTATTACAAGCTGCTCTACCAGATGTAATGAAAGAGTTGTAGGAAAGAGAGACTCCTAAAAGTCATTTGTTCACTGTCAAATGCATTTATCGCAACAGTTAAAAATACAGAAATATACCGTTGTTCTTTCCACAGATCCTCCTAGATCACCTCATGAACCCTACAAGAACTTGAGACATAGGCTGAGAACCATCACTGCTCTACTAAGGGTCAAGCATGGTGAGTAAACCCCTTTTCCGCCACTGAATGGTCTATAGAGACAGAGAGGCCATAGTTGATAGCGACTTTTGACTTCGACAATCCCATTACTGGATCATTGTCAGAGTATGACAAAGCAAAGCAAATATATACAGAAGGGCCGGAGGAGAGGGTTGGTGAGCAAGAGATTGGGTGGGAGCGGGCGGCGAAAGAGAGTCGTACGGGGGGGAATGGAGGGAGGCAGAGGTTTCCCCTGTCACCATCTGTAGTCTTGTGGAGAGCATAAATCCTGCTATCTGTGTCATGCATACTGTACTGCTGCTGCCACTGCATCAGAGATCATCAGAGCACACACGCACACATTCACACACATACACAGATCATCAGCACACACACACACACACACACACACACTCACTCCTACACAGACGGACACGACACACTTAATGTCTTCCACCCCTCTTAGCCCCATCTGTCTACGTCTGTTCCTCTGCTCTCCCCTCTCATGCGCACATAAACACTGTTGTCACTGTGACAGACACAAACAAACACGGAAATACACACCAGCAACTGAGCATATCGGTGTACGCGCGCACAGGCACATACTTTGCCAGCCTTCACAGCATTCAGGCAGATTGCCTTCTGATTTTTTGTCCATTTTACTTACCTTTTTTTTTTCTCACCTCATCATCATCAGCATCATAATCAGCACTTCTAAGTCTTTTCATCATCGTCGTTTCATCCATTTGGTCATCCTCCCTTAGTGTCCACCATTCTGCTACACTCAACTAATAAACCTTGCGCAATGCCCACAGGGTAAACTTGTTTCCGGTTTAACCTACCCTCTGTTTATTGAAGTGGCAAGCATGAGCATAATCCTTCCCTTTTTTCACTTCTCACACATCTCTCCCTCTTATTTTCTTCTCTCTTTTGTGTTCTGCCTGGTTTATTGCTCTTTTCCATTCAGATCGTGTCTTACCTCTGCAATATCTTTTTATTCCTGCCTTCATTTATGCATTTTATCCTTCACGTTCTTTGTATTGTGATCACCCTTTTTATTTTTTAAACCCTTTCTCCTCTCTTTCTTAGTGCCTCCCACTCCCATCATGTTTTTCTTTCATCTTCACTGCTAACTTCTCCCTCTCCTAAATAGCCTGTCTCCCCCTTCCTTCCTGTCCCGTTTTTTTAAATCCTTCCCTCCTTTTCTTCATTTCCTCTCATCCTTTTCTTCTTGTTTACATTCCCTCAATCCCATCCATTCTCTCCTCTCCCTTTCTCCCTTTGCAACAGCAGATCAGGGAGATTTACATTCAGCACCACAGACAGCTCCTCAAACAGAGAAAACAAAGAGTTGCAGTGCCACCTGTTGGCCAGCCTCAGCACTGCACATACATGATGTTGGGGGAGGAAAATGATTGTTTTACTCATAACACAGGACAGATAACTTCCACATGCTCATACATATGTGAATAAGGCTGGGATAAGAGGAATAAGAGTGCCGCGCCGGTCATACGCCTGCGCCCACAAAAGTCAACTTAGAGAGAACAAGCTTTAACTCTGAATACTACATAGAGGAGATTATGCTGGGAGATCTATGAGAGAGGTTAAGCTGGCAGGCCTCGGGGTAATGGCAACCATATATTACCCTGTAGTTTCATTCCACTACATGTCGGGGCTCATAGATGCAGTGCAACTGCGAGGCGGTTGAGCCAAAATGGGGATCTCAAGTCTCATTCCGTTCATGGCAGCCAAAGGGAGGAAACAATAGCATCTGCTCTCCTCAGAGACAAGGAATTTAATCACAAGCACAGCCAAGGTAAGATTTGAATGTAAAGTAGCAGAGTGATGGTTTGTCTGTGTGTGTCTGCGTATGTGTTTGCGTGTTAGAATGTGTCTATAAAAGGGAATAGAGATGTTTATGCTGGCATTTAAACTAATAGCAAATGTCAACAAGGGAGGTGGATGATACTCATACTTAATGTGTACGTGCTGGAGAAGTGGAGGTGTTTGTGTGTGTGTTCACAGTCATGATTGAAACCAAAAAGTTCAACGAGCCACATACAGATGAACACACGCACAGAAACACACACATTTGTCTACACAAACACACACAGGGGCACTGATCCACTGGATGGATTACCAGTGATCCATGACTGGGCTCACACTGGGCTGTACTGGTTTGTGTCTTTGTCTCAGTGTCCCATCCTACTAGGACGCCAGTTTGTGTGCACACACAGTATGTGTTACTGTGAAGTTGTTTGTGTTCGTGTGTGCATTTTCGTGCCTGTGGAGGGTTTGAGAGAAGAAAGAAGTGGAAGAAGACAGGGAAAAGGAAAGAGGGGGAGAAATCAAAGCAGAGCGCTCGCAAAGAGGAAGAAGGGAACGACACAGACAAGAAAATGTGCTATCTTTCTCTTTGTCTCCATCCCTCCCTCACTCGCCCACACACAGTAGTAAGTACAATGATCACAGAAAGGTGATCTCAAAGCTTAGCCAGTCAGAAGACAGTGAGCCAACAGAGAGCCACAAGAAAAAACACAGAGAGACAGAGGGAGCTTTGGGTAGCCATTCTCCAGTTTTGTATGTTCATAGAAATGAGCAGCTTTTTAATGAGAGCGTGGAAATGAATACATGAATACAACACATAAATGGGCATACATTTATAGGCACAAATTACATGTAATTTACAGTATTGATAACCATTTTCTAAATTTTTTTTTTTTTCATATTTTTGATGCATTTGTCTTACCCGTTAAGCAGCTATTGGTTTTGTCATCGATTTCAGCAGCTGACTTTCAGTTCTAGGATATTTGAGCACAGCTCAAACGCACACAGAACAGCTCAGACAAATCAAATCAATCCATGCTTTTAACTCTATTCCTATGCAAATCAAAATATGACTTTGACAAAAAAATGCAAGTAGTCTGAACTGTTATGGACTGACCATCTTAATCACGCTTTAAGTGTCTGTCAGTTGTGTTTTTCATTATACTAAATGAAAACCATTGGGAGTCTGGAATGTAGGAAAAATATACAGTATATGTATACATAACAACATGGTCTAAAACATAAAAAATGGATTTGAATCTTTAAATGTGAGGCTGATCACTACAAAGCCTTCACCAAGGGATTTGAACAAACGCTTAACTCGGAGCAGCTACAGTAAATACATGTGCACACACACACACATATGCACACACACGCGCACCCTCCCACACACACCAAAGTATGCATGCATAGACGAACATAGATTCCATGGACCCACACATTTTATCACCCAGAAATACGCATTAAGCAGGGCGGATACTTAGACCTGCTGTTAGCTACAAGAGTCAAAAGAAAGGAAAGTAAAAGTTCATTTACGCTGAGACACCCTGTAGTGAGATAAATTATGTATAATTTCAAGGGTAATATGGCAAAAAATAAAGCAAATCACATGTAATTTCTTCCACTTCAAATGCTTAAAGTTAGTTCATGAATTGTATGTACAGTCACTTTGTTACCTTGTACTGCCAATTGATTCTTTCCCAGTCTATAGTGTAGTGTTCATTTAATTGCCTTCTTCTTCCAGAGAAAATTATGTCCTAAAAA
>NTHP01000012.1:2090645-2141069 GCA_003416845.1 Oplegnathus fasciatus | reverse complement strand
GGGGGGGGGGGGTTGTTTCCTTTTACTTGGCAGGCAAAGTAGAGAGAATCAAGGGAAACTGGACAGGACTTGATGTGTGAGGTTGTATAAGGTTCAAGGCCAAATTTGCACCCGGGTCATTGTGATTACACGGTTTGTTTGTTCAGACAAATAAGTCCCTGACACGAGAAATATTACTAATGTTTGTTGGACTTGTTTGTATGCTGCAAAAATGATGTGAAAACATCACCATAATGCATATAAATAAATGCTATGTATTGTATGTGTGAAACTATTTCTCTAAATATAACTCATCTCTTGTCCAGTGTTTTCAATGACCTACCTTTTGAACACAGATCTCTTATATGTCTTTCTGTGATACCTCCACAAACAAGTCAACAAATGTGGATATTAAATATGAAATTGTATAATATTTGTTACATTGCATAATATTTGAAAACAGTAAATATCTTTCCATCTCACAGACACTCTTCATTGCAGCCCAGAAATGACGATGTAACTATTTTGTAATAGTAGAGAATATTTAAAGTAATTGCGAGATGAAACGATTAAGTTACAGTGAAACAAAACATACAGCGTCAAAAGAAAGAGGTAACAAATTTTATATGTATGAGGGACTCATGAATTTATTATAGTGTGATTATATGGTCATAATAGGGCTAATGGAATAACAATTTTCCAATTATAAGGAATTTAAGAATTAATTATGGGGTACATTAACATATTTAAGTGGGGCAAAGCAAATATTATACAACAAAAACTGTGTAATTAGCCAATTTTGCAGAGGGTCATTTACATATTAAGTAAACCATTAAGCATTATGTGCTTTGAATTGGTCACAGTACAGTTAAACTTGCTAAACCCTCTTATACTTTGTAATTGTGAGCTTAATACACAATTTATTGTTTGTGGGCTGTGAGTGAAATGATGCTCGGTTTGTTCCCTGTAGTTCTGGAGTAAGAACATGTATCTAAGCAGTGCTATGTTCCTCTTGTTCACAGCAAGAAATCACAGTCCGAAAATCAGGTTTCTCCATCTGACAATTCAAACATATGTTAATGGAGATAAACCATGACATTTCTGTGGGCAATACACCTATTTCGCCTATGTGATCAACAATCCAAACTGTATTGTTTTCCATAAGCTTGTGTTTATTGCTTTTTACACTATACTTAACCAGCACATTGTGCAATTCAGTTTAACATGAAATAATACTCCTGGAAGCACACACACACCAGCAACACAGCTGGAAACTGTTGTCTCAGCAGCTTCTCTAGTTAGTTATTGGTAAGAGACAAGCTTTAGTGTATTAGTTGGGGGGTAGAAAGGGTTTGAAGTTAGCTGGGCATCAGCACTCTGTCATTTTATGTGTTACTGTCTTCAAGACTCAGGCTGTCCATTTACCAGCTTATTCCCACATTTCAGCAGTTGGCAATTTTCACTTGTAACAATCTTTTCCATTTTTCAGCTGTAATGATGCTAGAAACAAAGAGTCCATAAATAATAGGCTATATTTAATGAATACACTGGGGCCTTCAGGGGGGCAGACAAACTCCCACAGCTACAAATGCACAAGATTCTTTCACTAACCCACATGACTGCCCCCTACCCAAAATCCAGTTAATTATCGCTTGTACTCTACTGGGACTGAAATCACATGGCACTAAGAACCAGCCAATTGAAGAAGACCAGCTGGTGTCAGGCTTCACATATATCTGGGTTTGGTATTATTCTTCTAAGTAACATGCACAATCTCTACTCACTTTACTGAAGTTATTATTGCTGAATTGTTTATAATAACTTGCAAATAACTGATAGATGTGTGCCAAGTGTTAATATACATCCATATCTGCGTTTTAAAAACTTGAATGGGCATTATCATCACATTGCTTATTGACTTTTCAGCATATACATATACGAGACCTACCAACATATACGTAGACCTAACCACCCATCCCCCACCAGCACCTCCTCCAGATCATAGATACCACGTACGCAAACACAATACGCAGAAAAACAAAAGACATAGAAGAGAGAGAGAGAGAAAAAGCATTACGTTTCATATCATATGAAGTGTGCCGCACATAACTATACAATTACAATAGATTACTGTTACAAATCAGAAATTACAGCACCTGCAGTAAGCAAATTGGACACTGATCCAGGATGTATTTCAATAAATCATGGACATACATGGACATACTGTAAGCTATCCCTCATATCTAAGGGTCATGTGCTCCTGTGCAATTTCGTGTTAAAACAGAGCATCAGTTTCAGATCGGTACTTGATATAATGACATTGATTCACAGATTTGTACGCAGTATCAGAACACTACAGTAAACAAGAGGGTCAAACACCCATTACCATAGCATAGCAAATCCAAAGAACAGGAAGTTCAAGTTCAGTTCAGTTGAATTATTTATTGTCCCATATGAGACACTTTGCATTTATTGTGGCATGGCAAAAACAGACATCAAAACAGACACATCACAACGGACAGAATGGAGACAAGCATATTCTATAAATAAGCCAATCCTGTGGTATTACATATTTGTTTTGTCTCACACTAAGTATGTTACTGTAACTGTAACTCAAAAGTAAGATATAACACCCTCACAGTTAAAAGGACATTACCCTCTTGAGCATCTTTTGCTGTTTCCTAAAAACTACATTACTGTACATCTAAATGCATCCCCTAATTTAAAAATAATCACACCAATATATATGTTACGCTTTTATTCCCGGACTTCCTGTTTTTGTTGCTCTGTTAATACGTCCCATAATCACTTTATAAGTGCATCATAATTGCAGAATAATCACACTGTGATTTGCAGCCTGGGATCTTGAAACATTCAAAACCACAAACTTCAAACAGTCCTAATAACCAGTATTTTCAAAACATCATATTGCTTTCAGTTTTTTGTTATTCTTCTGCCCACAAAGGCAGCTTTTGCACGCTAAACGTGATTTGTTCTTTGGTATGGTTGGTGGATTCAGGGCCAAAGTATGAGCCCGAGGTAAATTTGACACTGTAAAAGGTTTTTGTTCACAATAGTCCATTGTGTAAATGCTGGAATAAAGTCTTGATTTCTTCAATTCAGTATTAATATGCGTTTGGAGTATTTGGGCTGAAACAACCCCTTTACCAGCCAGCCAAAACACATTGAGTTATCTCCTCTTACAAGGGAGAGTTTATATAATATTCCCACTGCTTGGTACAGTTGAATTTATGGACTAAGAGAAACTGTGTTCCTCTATGTTCCGCTCCTTTTTTCTTCTGTCCTCTTCCACAAGCAGAGTCTGTTCATCTGGAGGAAGATGAAAGGATGACTTTTGCTCATTGATATAAATAAATGGAGAGAGAGAGAGGGATGAGGCGAGGCCGTGTAGGAGGGAAGATATCCTTGGGGCAAAAGAAGGAGTAGGAGAGAGGGATGAGCCGACCACAGGGAGGAGAGGAGGTGGAGGGTGAGGGCGAGAGGGAGGTGGAGAATGGAGAGTGGAGATATGCATAGAGAGGAGAGACAATAAAGAAAGGGAAAGAGAGGAGCAGAGGGAGACAACAGGGTGGAGGAAAAAAGCAAAAAAAAAGAGAGGAGTGAGTAGAGACAGAAGTAAGAGGAGAAAAAGAGTGATGTGAGAATGCATGATGAGAAAAAAACTCCTCACTTTATGAAAATGAGATTTTCCACCACACATGATTACAACTATCATCAAAGGGTTCAAGTAATTGAGTGTGTATACACTGTATGTGCAGATGCGTGCATATGTGTGTTCAGATATGTGCACATTTTGTTGCTGCCTACGCACTTGCATATACATTTGCATGCATGTCTGTGAGTGCACTCGAATTGTCCGTTAGCGTTTCTTGGTTTTTATGAGCTCATCTGTCTACTTTTCCTACAAGCCTGCATGCTTTTATGTGTGTATGGCTGCTTACACTATATATATACTATATGTGTGTGTGCACAGAGTCTTTATCTCCTCCACCTGTGCTTGTTGTAATACTTTTATATGAAGCGCCAGTTAACCTTTCTTTCCTGTCTAAAGCCATGGCATCGTGACATTTTATTAACTGTGGCAGGTGATATATTACCACACTTCCAACAGTAAGATTACATTACCCCTCTGCTTTCTCCCCTTATTCCTCTTTCCCACCACTCCACCTCATTTCTCCTCTGTTCCACTGCCTCTTCCCTCCCTCTCCTGCCTCCCGCCTCCTCCTTCTTTCTCTTTTTCACCCTCTTTCTCCTCTCCAATATATCCCCCCTCCTCCCCACCTGACTGTATCCACCACAGTAATTACACTAAGGAGGGCAGGGGACAGAAAGGGAGAAAGGAAGGAACAAAGGGGCAGCGAAAGAGAGAGAAGATCTCAATGTAAGCCACTTTCTGAGAGAGACACAAGGAGAAAGAGAAGAGACGTCCAAAGAGAAACAGAGAATTGAGAGTGACAGAGGAAAAGAGCAGGGTTGAGAGGTAGGGAGACAAGGAAGGGGTGAGGTGGGGTTGGGGAGGTTTTTACAGCTCTTTAGCTTGCCATGGAGGGCTCCTTACCAAGCAAGCAATCCCATATGGTTGCCAGTGATGGCTGTGTCACCATGGTCTCCAAGATACATGAAGGACTTTAATAATAGCAGCTTCCAACACAGGGGGGAGAGCACTTAGGTAAGAGGTTGGTAAGAGTCATATGTGGGGGACATAATAATATAGTGAGGGAAAGAGGGAAATGGAAAGATGTACAGGAACAGTGAGATGCACTTACTGTTGCTACTGAACAGGTTAGATATGGTGCTCAACGTTCAGCAACCTTATTATCTCAACAAGGGTAGTGTGAGTGATGAGGTTGGATGCGATGACGTCTTCGACACCCACCAACGTATGAAGATGTATGAATTGTTAGATGATGGCTTAGTGGAAAGGATGGACAGACAAACAGATGGGTTAAAAAAAGAAAAGATGATGAATGATGAATGATGTTATTTTGTGTCAGCAAAGTGTGCTCTCTTCAGAATGTCTCTTTTTCCATCAGGTAACAGATAAGATGTTTGTATAAAACATAATAGCATGACTACTGATCTGACTAGATCATGAGCATTGTGACATGTCTGTGATGGCGGTTATGGCCCTCACTGAAAACACAAAAAGAGCTGCAGCCTACAAACATGGCTGATATGCATAAAAGGAATATTTAACCAAAAAACAAAGGCATTAATCATCTCAGTTGTCAGTGAAGTATAATGAATGTCACAAGATTGAACCATCATGCCTTAGTTTCTTTGAATTTTTTTGAATGGCCTTGAGAAAGTGTTTTGAAAGTCTGACTCAAAACACAGCTTGTCAGCTTTGCATTATGGACTTCTGGCAACTGTCATTTGAGAAATTGGTGTCTTTTTCTATGGTGAGTCTAGAGAGATGCCTTCCTTTTGATTAAAAGTACTGCCAACAAAATACTTGTGGGTCATGTTAGGCATCTTAGCAAAAGGCCATGTCATTTATAGCTTGATAGTCAGACTGGATTGCCATTTAATTCATGATCATTTTATTTTGTTTTGCACTTCAAGCTGTAGCAAGTGACGTATCCTTTCCACCAACATCATTTTGAGTCGACATGGAAGCTGCAGTAGTGGTTGTTAAGAGCAGTGAATTGGACATTTTTCACAGCACAATACAACAATACGCAGATTTAAGAGTTGTTATTTCTTGAGGTCGACTCGCTATACAACAGCCTGTACAGATGCAACAGTTTCATTCATGCTTTTTCGCCATTTTCGACTTTTCTTGAACTATTTTGAGTCCAATTTTGTTTTTTGGTGGTATATTTTTCTTATTGCCATGGATACCTAGCCAAAGATAAAGGTTGCCATATATTGTACCAGAGTTAGGTTAAAGTGTTACATCAAGATACTGTATGTTACTTATTTTACGCAGCGGCCACTGTGGGCATAAGTGTCTCTTGAGTCAGTTGCATTAAAAACATCATCATTAGGCGACCTGACTGAGAGCGACTGGACCACAAGAAGGAAACCACAAACATGTCCTCTCGATGAGGCACAGGTGTTTACTTCTTGTTTCACACTTCTGAAAAACCACTGAAGCTTAGTGTAACAGTAGCGCAAGTAGAGAAGAGTCATGAAGTCAGCAAACTGACTGATTCAGTTACACAGCTCTCTAAAGCTAGCTAACATTAGCTAACATTAGTCAGCATATTATACCATACCAGACCAATTAAGGCTGTAACAGCAAAGTCACTGAGTGCATTGGGTTGAGTGAGAGTGCGTTTTATGATTTCAACTTTTCATTTGTGAGAGGAATGATTGTGTTATTTCTTATTTCAAAAGTTACATAGAGTGGAGTGGATGTTAACTTTTCGGATAAATGTAAAGCCATGCAGATGAACAGATGACTTGCATCAACACGAAGAGCAGAAAAGGGCATGTAAGGCCACTCAAACTACAGCGTGATTAATAGCTGGCAGGTTGCTTGCCCAGCCTAACTGTTGGGAGGGGCCTACCTATCACACTAATTTGACAGACAGGTTTTGGATGGGATTTGGTCCACTGAGAGTCGGCCGCTCACCAGTCCAGTCAGTCACCTTCATAGAGTCTGACACCAGACTGCTTTCCTCTAATTCAAACTTCACATCCAATCACTTTTCATTTTCTCATAAACCCTGTTAGATCCCGCCTCCCTCCCTGCACTCCTATTAGGTGATTGTGTTTTAATTTGGAGCAGCGAATGAGCTATTAGCTGTCGCTGACACCTTACCCATGTAATGCTGGAAACGAGCAGAGCAGCTGTGACAGTTTATCCTCATTCACTCACTCACCCACTCACTCACTCACTGAGCCATGTGCACACACACTTGCTCACAAAATTAAAGGCACCTACTTTTGGAGACTAGCCACTCTGCCCTGACTCTACACAAAAACACTGAGAGACACAACACAGAGCAGATGAGCGAAGCTGGCTTCTCCTGTTTCTGTGCTGTTAGGTTTCAAAGTTAGACGTGTGCCAACACTCTGATCACATATTCACAAGGTGGCTCAGAGTTAGAAGAAAAGGACAGGGGAGAAAATGCAGACAGAAAATACTTTTTTTTCTTCAGAGGGGAGACACAGAGCTTTAGTTAATTGCGGTTGCAGGAGATGGCAGAGCATTATCAGTGTCTGCTTGGCATCAGAGTTGACTGGCAGCTAGATAGAAACCTTATCAGCGAGATAAAAAGTGAGAAGAGGATGCAGAAATGGGAAGAAGAGAGAGAGGACTCGAGAGATGAAAGAGAAGAAAAAGAAGGGGAAGTAATGAGGGAAAGGAGGTGGGGGGAAAAAGAGATGGAGAAAGAGAAAAGGACCATGAAGAGGGTAAAATAAAAGATATTCTAATTCTGTCTTATCTGCGAAAGTGGAGATGTTTTATCTGCTTCACTCATCACCACGCTGCTTCTGATCACCAGAGCAGTTTGACTGGTTGCCAGCCAGCAAACATCAGCAATGATATAAATAAATAAATAAATAAATTTTAAAAATGAACCTTCTTTTCTTCTTTTCTGTCCATTTAGTTCCCTTTTGCAAACCTCCCCTCTTCTGCACATTCCCAGTAGAATCCCAGTTTTGACTTTTAGCATTTATATCCTTCCACTCTTTCTCTTTAAGCTTGCCCTCTATTTCTCTCACCCGCACAATTTCTTTGTCTTAGACGAGTTTTGTGTTACTTTCATCTGTTTCCCATTTTTTCCCTTTCTGTGCTGTTTATGCTTTTCCCCCTTTCCCCTTTCAACTCTCTTACCTTATATTATTCTGTTCCACCTCCTTGTATATCCTCTCTCCCTTTGCTGCACTTTGCTTGTACTACTCCGATCAAATTCTGATCACATCTTTATATCAAAGATGCCAACCCTCCAGGAGGCACTACTTTCATGTGATGAAACTTGCTTATAATCCTTTCAAAGCTGTAAAGCTAAGGCTGAATATTAACACTCCACATTATTGACCTTCTACTTACACAACGCTTCTTTGTCAGTTTTCTGACTCGGAAAGTACTTACTGTTCTTCATGTACCAACTACAAGTTGCAGAGCAAAAAAGGACTAAAATTAATTTCCACACAAGGTCAACAGTGGAAGTTGTTACAGTGAAAGGGGCACAATGTCAACATGAAGAAAGCGCTGCTTGTTCAGCATATTTCATGCATTGCATATACTATCTATATCCTTCTATTGGCTGCCTCAGTTCCCCAGTTTAAACTCAGGTATCAAGTTTAACTTATTTCTCTCACTCTCAACCTCTGATCAGGTCATGTGTCTGTTATGAGTTGTTTTCACTCATCTGATTTCATTATACAGCTTTCAATTCATGACCAGCTGTGTGATACTGCATTTAGTAGTTGTTCTAGTCTTCAAGGTTGCGGTCCCAGGTGCTGTCAGCAAGGTGGGAACTGTTCATGTTTCTTGCTGTCATTTATTAGTGACTCTCCTTCCCATGATGCTGGAGAGCCTTCACTGTATGAGATGTCTCTTTTTTTCCCCTTTTTCTCCTGGAATATTCAAGCCTTGCCTAACATTATCCTTTGTCCAGATTGTGGATGTGGGCTTGTTGGAAGAGAAAGGTCTGTTATGTAATCTGTGCTGTCTTAAGTCCGCCCAGGAGACCACCTGTCAACGTGTCCAACGTGCCACCAACCATGCAAACATCTGTGTATATAATAAGAAGTGGGTGAGCTCTTTCCTTCCACACCACCCGCATGGATGCACAATGGAACTCCTTACTGGTGTATATCATATTGGAGGGTCACCACTACTGACACTTCATGACCAAGATACAGTAGAGGGATATCATCATTTTTGTTTATATTGCGTCTACTTGATGGATATAGCAAAATATAGATTTGCCTGATGCCCCCTAACGTGGTTAATCCCTCCATGTCTCCAAGGCAAACTTAACAGGTCGGTACTTGTGAAGTTGTGAGTAGAAAATTAACCAGAAAGAACCATACATTTATGGGCTAATTGGCAGACTTCAGACTTTCACACATACACACACATACAATATTATGTCTTTCTGAATGCTGATACCCTGGTGGTGGTATTCTGAGAGCACAGACGTTGAAAATTAACTGCGAGCGTCACCTCTGATTGTCGGCTTGCTTGTTTGCTGTGCAAGATTTGTCGTGTTTTGCATGTCAAATACTCTTTAAATTATACATGAGTCACATACTGTGTAGTTACTTATTATGATAGTGCTTAAGCCAGTACAGTTTGACCCCTCCATTTCCCCAGACATAAACATGTACACATACACACAACCTGTCCAGCTACACATGTGCACCACATAGAGTCATTTTCCACTGATTACAGGCATCCTGGTAAATGTAAGACATTGTTAAGTGAATATCTCAAGGAAATTGAATCGAACGCAACTGGATTTTTGGTTGCGTTCGATTCAATTTCCTTGAGATAATTATGACCTGGATGAATGAGAATATTCACAGGCTTATTGTTAAGTGAAGTAAACAAGACAGGTTGTGGGAAAGTGGGTTCACTACAGAAGGATAACAAGGAAAACACTGAACATCACATGACACTGTATCACATTTTCCAGCAGCCTAATAGCTATACATTTTTGAGCCTTTCACTTTTACTTTGCATTGTAGCGAGCCCTGCCCGCCTCAATTTGTTGTACAATTCGCTGCTCCCCTCTGTGTTCAAATTATCTGTCAAAATTCTCTGTCTTTTGGTCTCACAGGATATCAGTTTTCCGCACTGCACGACACACAAGCAAGTCAAAGTTTAGCAACACATATGACAAATTAGTATCTTACCCTGGTATGTTGCTTCGGAGGCGGGTTTTTTCTGTTTGCAGTTACTCATTGTTTGTGGACATCAGAGTAAGATATGATTATTCTTAAAATGAATGGTATTTTCCAGTAATAAGGGGCAATTAGGGCATCTGAGTAAAGTTGTCTCTTTGAAATGCACTCTGTTGTGTTGAGTGATCTGCTTAATGATAGTGGTAGAATTAATTGAGTCAGTGGAGATAAATGGCTGTGCACTGATCATCCAGTGACTTTCAAACCATTGATTTGTCCCTTATCTCGGCTAATAAGATGCTGTTAGTAGAGGACAGGGTGGCGGTGGCTATTCAGACCTAAGCCACTTAGTGTTACCTGTTCCTTTGTCTGCAGATGATTAAACCAATAACAGTTTAATTATAAAACACAATTAACATTACAATAGTTTGTTAGTAGTAGCATTAGCGGCAGCAATAGTAGTGATAATAGTAAAAGCAGTAGTATTTATGTTTTTAATTTTACTTGATTATGTCACTAAAAGTTCTGAATAATTCTGTTTGTTTCTAATGTTTGTATGTCAATCAAATACATGTTTAATCATTTCTGTTTTCCCGAAACAGAGAATGCAGCGAAACATTTCCACAAAAAGCTTAATGGCTTTTTTCTTAGTAATCGTTGCTCTTTTGAACTCTCATTGTTCTTATATTTAACAGTCCAGCTGACATAATAAACATTGCACTTTTAGAACTGATAATGGTTGTTTAACCCTTAGCATACATTATATTTGGGGTAAAATTCTCCAGAAAGCTTTCCTTCTACTAATTTGAGGAAAGTCTTGATGGAGGCTTGTTATGTGTGCTTTTATACATGTCTCAGTCATACAAGTCATATGGTCTTCTCTCTGATCAAAATGAAAAGAATGCAAACAAGGATGAAGATAAGTGTTCAATTCAATAGTCCTCGCTCTCTTTACATTTCAGCCGAAGATTCCAATCCATGAGTTACTGATCCATGTTTGATTGTGCCTGTTAGCACTATAGTAAATGTTGTAGTGATTAGGCAGTGTGATGCATGGGGACATCAAACCTGGAACTGCATCACTAGTGACAAATAAATACTGGAAATCCAATATTTCAATTTTTGACATTTTAACTAAACAGTTGTTGGCTCAACTTACTGTTTTAATCTTGTCTACTTTAAACGTTCAAGTTATCTAAACAAAGAAATATCAGTTGATAAACCTAACATAGAGGTTTTTCTTTTCTCAACTTCTACAGTTTTACAGCGTAACATTTGATCATATTCATGCTAAATCAAATTCAAATTGCTAAATAAAAATTGTGTATGACCTGAATGACTTTCTCATGTTCTGCTGGTACAGGACAGACCTTGTATCTTTTATCAACTGATCATGATACATTTCAAAAATATCCTCTCTATTAAAAAGTGTGTGTCCTCTGCTCGTGTGCAGCCATCTGCAGATGGATACGAATGACCAGCCTGCTGGTTGCTCCTAATTAACTGCAGAGACCTCTGGAGCCCTCCTAAATGATTTGGGAGCTGAAACCAAATCTTAACCTTTAAGCACATTTCTAAGCATATTTCAATTCTAAGAATAAGGGCAAAACTAGAAAAGAAAAGAAAAGAAAAGAAAAGAAAAGAAAAGTGTCTTGCAAAGACAAATGTAAAGAGTCAAGAGGAGTGGAAATATCAGTTGAAGTGAAAGTGCTGAAAGGAGTTGAAGATAAGTTGAAGTTTGTCATTCTTAAAATTTGGCACACTTAAAGACCAAAATGTTACTTTATACTTAAACTTAATACTTTATATTGATGTATTTATATATATCTGATCTTTCAAGGCAGAATCAATTCTGGGTTGATTTCCTGTTCATTTATACCATTCTCCATATGTATAGATCTATATTCTAGTGAAATGAAATAAGGCTGCAACAGTCTACGTTCTGCATTCGAAGACATTCACTTGAATCATACGCTTCATCTCTTTCCTGTATGGTCTGCTCCCTTTAAAAAAGTGAGGTGCAGGTGTTGAATTGAAGGAATGCATTGAAAGACATTTCAGCCTTTTATCTGTTCATAATGCAGCATAGGCAGCCATGACACCTAACCCAGATAAATACTATAATTATCACTTCTGCCTTCACAGCTCACCCGTCTGCCGATCGTCTGTCGTATCCATCATGCCTACACAAACACAGGAAGGCGCACATACCAGCACACACACACACACAGACGCACACACACTGTTTTGATCTGTCAAATCTGTATCCATCATAGCAAGTCAAAGTGAGATTTAGTGCAGCGCCCTGGCGGAGTAACCGCACTGTGGGCGAGTCCATATTAAATTGTCTACTGAAGTGGGCCAGATTGTGTTAGGCCAGTCTATCCATTCATCTACGCTAATGCCCTTTCTGCCTCCATCCATTTCACGAGCTGAAGGAGACTGGAGAGAGGAGGACAAGGCCCAGGAGAAGAACAGACGGGAAGAGGAGAAGTGAATGAAGGGGAAAGTGAGAAAGGAAAATATTTTAAAAGCAGAAAGAGACAGGGGGTAAATAATAATAATGGAAAAGGAGATAAAGGAGAAGAATCACAACATGGAGTAAGTGGAAGAAATGCATGGGTAGCCCGTGACACCTAATGATGTAATTATTTTTTTGGGTCACTATATGCGATTAACTACATTGTTATTTTGGCATTTGTCAGGGTTTTAAATGGGCAAGCCTGCAGCTCCTTGTGTAAGAGCAATACGGACACAACAAGACCTAATGGAATGAAACGGCATGCCATGTACAGTACGTAGCAGCAGCTATACTAACAAGGCTCTATGGTAATGAGCTTGGGGGGGTGAAAACACACATGCATGAGTGGACACACTCGCACACGCACATACACACACACACACACACCACCTCGGTGTGCTGAGACACTATCAGCATGCTCTCATTTTTGCCATTACCACTTTTAAGTGTTTGTTGCTATGGCAACAGTGTGATTTATTTCCCAATTAAGAGTTAGTGAACTTGCTCACTTACAACCAGTAATATCAAGCTGCACATAAATTACCTTCAAGCGTAATGCGGTCTATTTGCTATTAAAAACAAAGGAATATCACCATCTTGTATCTCCCAAACAAGCAAACTTCTGTACCAAGAGTTAGCTTCTTTGTGAGTTTATTGTACAAGAGCAAATATTCTCTAATAATTGCGCGCCACATCTACTTGGCAATTAATGTGCTTGCTAAAAAGGATGAAATTCAGCAGGCTTCACATCCAATAACAACCTTTTTCATCCATATCGCTTAAAATGAAGATAAACAATACACGGATGGATGAGAGAGTCGGCAGGCAGGTGGGAATGTAATGGAATCAATTAGGCAAACACTCATGATTTATATTCTGTGTTGATAACAAAGAAAGCTTAATTTACTTTCTTTTCCCCCCTTACTGATATCATTTGTTTCTAATGTTTATGCACTGATAACATATGAATCCCATTCCCTCTTGTGACATATAAATTGAGCGGCAGCGCCTGCCTTTATATTTCTCTGCGTGTACGCACATTGGCATGTGTATGTACACTGTGTATGTGAGCACATAAAGCAGAAGTAATTGTTAATTATTAACTCTGACTATAAAATGTTAATGCATATATCAGCACTGACTCATGAACATGAAGGCAATTTCTGCATGTATCTGGTTGGAGTAGATTATGCTTTCTGTGTGTATGTGTGTTTCTGTGTGTAATTTGTCTTCACGTTGACATGAAAAAGGTTTGAATATCTATGGGTGTGAGAAAAAAGACCCTTGCTCGCCTAAGTTTGCAAATGGCTGTCTACTATTCTTCTGTAATGAAACCCCTCTGTCCCTCTTTCTTATTTCTATTCCCCTCATTCTCTCCCCTCTCTCTTCTTGTGCTCTCTGCAGTGTTACTGAGAAGTAGAAGTCGTCTGGCCCTCATTAATGTCCCTGGCATTCGCTTGGCTCTGTATCTCTCTTTTCCTCTCCCCAGCCTCTTACAGCTTCATCCCACATTCTACCCATGCCATCCTTGTACGCACAACACAAGCAGGCTTCAGCCGCAATTAGTACCTGTGTTACCATGCATTCACACACACACACACACACACACACACATACACTGCAGAGGCATTTAGGTCCAGATCTTTTTTGTGCCCAGCACCACTCTTCCCGTCCTTCACCCCTGCAGCCCTCTCAGTAATGATGGACTTGTTGTACAATAATTAGACAGAGTTAATAAGCATTCACTTGGTCCAGGGAAACACTGGTATGCCATGTTCCCTTCCATTAGGGCTTTATTATAAGCAGGGGCATAGGACTGGGGGGAAAATGGGACTGAGTATACAGGGCCTCCTGTGAGGAGGGTCCACAAAGATACTAAAATTAATACCCTTGGATGCGGGAGGGGCCCATAGAGAATGTACAGGGTCCAGAATTTTGTGCTATGCCCCTGCTTATAAGCTTGTTCACTTTAACCTTAGTGGAAGACTGACGGAACACTGCTCACTTGGTGTATTATCATACTTTATGACTGGTTTAGCCTTTGTCATCATGGAAAATAGATTGGGGATAGGTTTGTCTACAATTTAGGCCTAAATGGCACTTTAGTGATTAGGTAAGATAAAGTCCAACATGAACACTGATCTAAGTTTGCTTCTGTTTGAGCAATGTTGTGTATTGGAAGCCAGCCACACTAGGATTGTGTACCGCACAGTGTTGATAAGTTCAAAAGCTTTGTACAATCTGATACTGTTTTTGGCGTTATCCTGCAGAGGCTATGAATTGTCCCAGTATCTTATTAGCTCCAGTATGAATCTTTCATTTGGGTCTCTATATCAGAACCCCTAAAACTAGGCAAAGTCATTACCGTTTTCACTTTTTCAATCTCTCGCTCTTTTCATGTTCCGAGATCACTCCTTTATCCCTCGCGTTCTATTTTTCATCACAACTTTATCCTCATTCATACCCTCAAACACTCTTTAAACTTGAAGAAATGAGACCCACGTCTCTGGGAGAAAAAAAAGGAACTAGGTCTGGGGTGATCACCAGAAAGTTTCTGACACGCAGAATAACCCTTAAGCTGGTGTTGAATGTTTTAGAGCAGGCTGGTCTCTTTTTCTGAGGGGGATAAGACTGCTCTTGTGTCTGCTTGTCTGCCGGGGCTTTGGTGGTAGAGGAGAGGCAGCTACCTGTTCTGCTCTCCCCTCTCATCTCTTCGCACTAATTAGAGAGAACTGGGTTTAAGTCTTAGTGGGGACACACATCCTCTGCCTGTGCACAGGTGGGTGTGCATAGTCGTATTCATCAAAGCGTTTTATGAAGATCCTGTTTTTGTCTAAATGTGTCCAGAAACATATTTTTAGGTCAACATTTTATTAGACATGCTGGTGAAATACAATGTGCCAACTCTGTGTGCGTGTGTGTGCATGTGAATAGTGTGCAGTGCGGTGGCAAGGCACCGCAGGCGATGATAAGGAGGGGGCTTAAGCAGTGGGCTCTCTAGGCCTAATCACTGCACGCATTTCAAAGGCGAGAACGCCAATTAAAACTGATAGGGCTCAATATGGGCTTTTGGGCTGCCACAGTGAAGAGCAACACATCCAACATGAAAATCAATCGGCCCCCCGTCTCCTGGTCAGGAGAAGCAGTTTGCCAGCCAGTGATCCGAGAGGAGCCTCTGATAAATACACAAGCTCTACAAAGGGCTGTAGCAAGGGCAAGGGGAAAAGACTCATGGGGTCATGGAGAGAAGACAGAGATTTGTGAGTCCCCAATCATCATGTGTGTGTGCCGGTGTGTGTTGGGGATCAGAGGGCTTGTGATCTCAACTCCTAGAAGTAGGTGGAAAAGTAAGTTAGGGGGACTTTGATATATGTATGAGGGGGGATGAACTGCTGTGTCAGGATCAGTCAATTCAATATTCCAAGCAGCTTTCAACCTACTTTATTGAATTTTATTTGTCATTAAGACTGAATGTCATGCAATCATCTGGCATAATGAGAGGACATACTGTATGTTCCACATCAGTCAAGTTAAAGGAATGGTTTGACATACCACTCTCCACCACCACCACTCTCATGTCTGTATCCTAAATATGGAGCTAGAGAGAGAAGTCAGTTAGCTTAGTGTTGTGAACGATGGAGTGTTCAATGTTCATATCCTATAGTCTGTCTATTACTGGCTCGACCCTTGTGAGTGGATTCTGGATGAAGAGACGAGCGCTCGAGAAGAACGGAGTGACAAATATATAATGCTCGAGCGGGTGGACTACTTAAGAATAGATTACCTAAGAGTAGATAGAGAAAGAGATGGATGGGAATAGGGAGTTTGTCATACAATGCCAAGATTTGTACTGAAAGATAGGGTGAGCTGGGGAGTGAAGCAAATGTTACAATCATGGATTATGGGAGCCAAGGTCAAGAGAGGCTGGTGCTTAGAGTGTAATAGTAAGAAGATGAATGGAATGCAGCACAGAGAGATAATTATTCCCAACACTTAGCTTAGCACAAAGACTAGAAGGGGGGAAACAGCTAGCCTGGCTCGGTCAAAAGACAACAAAATCCATCTACCAGTGTCTCTAAAGCTATACTGATTTACACAATATATTTTGTTCGTTTAATCCGTGCAAAAACCTGTGACCGGTTGTGGTTTTACGGGGGTGTTATGTGCCAGACTATTTCTTGGCCAGACGCAGTCACTTTGTCTGTTTGTTACCACTGGACAGAGCCAGGCTAGCTGTTTCCCCCCTCCTTCCTGTCTTTATGCTAAGCTAAGCTAACCAACTGCTGGCTCTAGCTACATAGTTAGCGTACAGAAGAGTGGGATCAACCTTGCACTAGTGGAAAGTAACATCTACTCAAGTACTTTAGTAGCCTACAATGTTGAGGTACTTGTACTTTACTTACTATTTTCTGCTGCTTCTACTTAACAATATTTCAGAGGCAAATATTATATTTTTTACCTCCGTTACATTAATTTGACAGCCGGCGTGCTGATTACTTTTCATTTCACATCACATTGAACATAATAAGCATCTAAAAGTAAATCTAAAATTCTAAAAGGTCCATCATCTTTTACTGGACTCTAATTTACACTTCCTCTGTTTATCTGAGACTTGGCCTCACAAAAATGCCCCATCAGCAGCATTAAAAGTGCCTGGTTTTAACATTTACAGGAGAGATAGAGTGGGCTCAAAGGGAGGCAGAGTTATGATTTATGTGAGAGATAGTATCCAGTGTAATGAAATCCATTGGTCAAACTGTAAGGAATTGGAATGTATTGGTCTGAATGTCATTTTATCACCACAAATATATTTTGTTGTTATTGTAATTCATCGTCCTCCCTCTTCCAATAGTAGCTATATAGTCATTATTATGGGAGATTTTAACATCAGTTGTGAGGACAAATCATCTAGAAAAAAATCTCAAGCAGATAATTGATAACTTTGATCCCATGCAGCTGATCAGTGGCCCACAAGAATAACTACTTCCACGTGGACTAAAACCGATCTCATATTCAACAGACCTGAGAGAATTTTGAAATATTTTAATATGTTATCTGGTCTTTCTGGACCACAATCTGACTCTGGTGGCCAGAAAGCTACCCAATAAGCCCTTTTGTCAGGGAATATGGGTCATTTAAAATCCCCCAATACAAACAGGAAAACTTTAAAAGTGCTGTTCAGCAGATTGAATGGGATGATCTGGTGTTGGGAATAGACCATAATTAATTAATTCAATTAAAGCAACTACACGGAACTTTCATTTTGTGTTGATTTTGGCAGTCCCTGTGGACAAAAGCGCTACCGTTTCACCACCGCCTCCTGTCGTAAAGATCTTGATCTGGCAAGGTGTACATTTGTTTAGGAAGCGAGTGAAAGAAAGACGCAACTTATTTTAATACTGTTTTTCTTTTTAAACACAGATGTTTGCAGGATGCATAGCGATGATGTAATGTGAAGTTTTTCACCTGAGTGCATGAATGTTTGTCCAGTTAATACAGTGGAGCCGGCTTTCAGCATAAGGAATGTCACTGATGTCTCAAACCACCCAGAGCAAAGAATATATTTGGTATGGATACAGTTATGCTCAAAGAGCTCAGCACAACACTAACCAATCCTATTACCAAAATTACAAACCTCTTCATTTCTCAGCGAATCCAAGGGGTTTTCAGGTGTTTGGAAATTGGCTGTTGTTCCAATACTCAAAAGTGGAGATCCTCTTTCTACCTATCTATCCGTCACAGGGGCCATTTTTAGGTCGAATGAGTACTTTTGATACTTTAAGTACATTTAGCTGGTAATACTTCTGTACTTTTACTTAAATGGGAGTTTGAATGAAGGACTTTTACATGTAATGGAGTATTTTTACATAGTGCTGAGTGCTTCTTCCACCACTTCAACCTTCTCATGTAACTCTCGGCAGGAAAGCTAAAATGCACATTTTTGAAAATGATGGACCATTATTTTAATAGACATGGCACTGAAACATGATCACACATCAGAAATACAATTAAAGTGACATGTGTCAAACAATCACAGAGAAAAAAAAACAGACAATACACTTCACCAGTAATATGTAATCAAAATGTAAACATATTTAATTGTAAAAGGAAATCAATAAAGGTAGTGGAATTATTGCAAAAGGATCTAATTACAGTACGGCAAGAGCTTTGGCCTGTATCTCTGAAGAGCAGATTTTTCACTTCAGTGGTGTGTGTATGATTGTTTGTGTGTGTGTGTATCTTAACAGTCAGGGCAAAGAATCACAAGAACCTGCTGTGGTCTATCTCAGTGAAGTGAAACGCACAGGCTACACAGGAGCTGAATGTCAAAGTGAGCATTCCTCGCCACCATCCACAGTATAACCGCTGTAGGTCACACTCTGCCGAGGCAAATTAAGGTGAAGTCCAGTACCTTGTGATGTGTGTGTCTGTGTGCTTGTGCAGACGTGTGTGGAGGCTAATACGCTCCGACAAGCTGATAACATATTTCTTGTCATATCGTTTGACATCATTAACTAATAAAGATTGATTGCCCTTTGTTCACCGTCAATGAGTGTTTGTGCTATTGCCCTGCCACCGTGGTGTGTGTGTGTCTGTGTGTGTGTCTGTGCGTGCAAGAGAGAGAGGGGGAGAGGGGGGAGGGATGGAGTGTTTTTGAAAAGCTCAGGGCTTTCCCTTCCACAGATCAGACTCTGGCTGGACCCAACCTTCTCCCATGATGCTTTGCAGGCGGAAATTTTGGAAATACTCCAAGCGGTGGCTAAGAGACAGAAAGAGAGTTTAATATAGGATGCGCAAAACTCTCACATACATACTCATACATTCATACACACAAATACTGTACATCTCATTACAGTATATGAGTGTAATAGTAGTGTTGTAACAGCCAGTGTGTTGGCTAATTACTGAAAAATCTAAAAAGTGCAAGTTAGAGGTTGGCCTATCAATACTTTGCAATCCTAACTTACTTTTCAAATTCTAACATACACACATGGCTGCAAAAAGAAAAAAATTAAAGGGGCACTCCACCGAAAAAGAAAATAACCCCGATGATGTCATCAAAATAATCCTCATGATGTCATTAGGGTTATCATGGCTGGGGCTTGAGACTTGCAACAGTAAGCCTGCATTACAAACTGGGGTGTGGGGTTTGAAAGATGTGGAGATGCCATGGAGTTGCATTATGGGAAATGTACGATACAGTTTTTGGAGCTTGACCCATACTAGGGAATGAAAGTCTCGACCTCTGCTGCTTCGATTTTGACCTCTCTTTCATAAGTCTGTCTCTCACAAGACCCGCAACGTAATGAAACTGCAATACTAAATTGCTGGAGTCCCCCCCCCACAAAACAAAACAAAACAATGTTTTACTATAAATGATGTCTGTGTACATGACCCACATGACCTCAAACAACCGTACTCATAGGGGTCAGCATACTCACAAGTTGGGTTTTTGGCCTTCCACTATCTCCTCCTTGGGGATGGGGTAGAGAGCCTCATATGTTCGCTTCTCCCCTGAGCCATGGATGGCGTAGGAGTTCATCTTGTTGATATTGGGGGGAAAGTATGACCAGGGTAGAAGCGCCTCACCCATCCACTTGTCCCCTGTGATCGTGGCATTAAAGACCATGGGCAGTTGTTGCTGGAGAAAGAATTTCAAGACAAAAATAATAAGAAATACTAACTCAAAGCACCGGTCCCCCCTCAATAAGTGCCTTGATGTCCGCCTACCAGGAATGCTTGGCCGACTCCTGACAGCAATAATATCAGGTGCTGTCCATGTCTAAAATGAAAACACAATTTGTATATTTGTATTAAGACTGTCTATAAACATATGGTCACAGACATGGATGCTACAGCAGCTTAGCTCTGTACTTACGGACAAAACTCCACTTCTAGGTAATTTTCCGTAGTACTATCAAGGAAGAAGGACTCCACAACTAAGGAGATGAAGAAGAAAAATAATTTAATCAAGATAAGACCTTTAACCCTACATGTGTTATTAGCCTCATCAGCACCGATTCCAGAGGAAAAAAAAGACAACAATTAAATAATTGGAGTCATTTCTTTAAGTTACAGTTCAACAATACTATGTAAAAAAGACAGATACATAAACTTTCAAGTTTATGCATCAAGATATGAAGACCAGCATGCCCACTAACTTAGCAGCATGCTCATTATCTACTTAGATTATAATGGGGTTGGTTTCCATTCTAATAAGTTACATTAATGAGGCCAAATATGTGGGACTCATTAACCAGAAATCGAACTTACTTAAGGTCAATTAGATAGGATTGTTATTACTCAACCTCATCACAGGGTTTAATTGCTGTGTCACAATAATAATGATAATGCAATTACTATTATGGCCTCATAAACAGAGCTAGTCCCTAGTCTCTCCAACCTCACTGGACTATGTTCATAATTTTATTGCAGCTTTTAGAGTGGCCTAAAATTGCATCATACAGACTAATTCCCTAAATCATGACTGGAATAACAATGTTATAATAACTACAACTATTGCATCGGGGGGAGGGAACCATAAAAGCAACACCTGTACAATATAATACAGTCTATTAAAATAGGCCGTAAATGCAACCTTTGTCAAGTTTATAAAGTTCAGTTTAAATCAACACTATGGAGTCTGGAGTGTCTCACTGGAATAATTACACACTTTTTAATTGGTTAATTATAATCAGTCAAATCAGTCACACTTTAGAGGTGCTGATAGGTGGATTTTCTCTAAGCTAAGCTAAACTAAAGTAACCGTCTGCTGGCTGCAGCTTCGTTCAGATATGAGAGTGGTGTAGATCTTCTCATCTAAAAAAATGATGAACCGTTCCTTTAATTAACGATGTTATAACGTGATTAATTCAATTTACATTTAAATAATACTATTAAAAACTTTTGTTAAAAAAAGTTATAAAATGAACACTATCTATTCAAATGATTAATAAATTCATGAATGAAATGGAGATTCATAGAACACTTGTTTAAACGGGTTTTAAATTTTTTTACTTTTAGTGTTTTTGCTAATGTGACTTTATATCACATTCCATTAAATGAAAAAATGTTGTCTTCTTTAAGATCTTACTTTTGCAATCACTTTACGAACATCCATGATGGATTTTTCAATAAATCCCTGAAAGCTCTTGCTACAGATATATGCAGGTCTAAGAAGCTGTTCAGTGCAGCACCATGCATACAGCATCGCCTGAGCTCCCACCTTCTTACCCACCTTCATAATCCCAGAGTCCAGGAAAGGGCTGACTGGGGGGCCCTGCAGGAGCTGCTGGGTCATTGAAGAAGGGACCAAACACCTCTATCTTCAGCCCCCCCTGCCCGGGAGAGAAATTGACCCTGATGGGGTCATGATTCACAGGATTGCTGTCCCAGGTGTGCCGGATCGAAAACTGCATTTGCTTCCGAGGACTGAAAGAAGAATTCAGGCAGAATGAGGATCTGCTGTGTGACCATGATGACACAGTGCAGAGATTAATTGCAAACCTACAGAGATTCACAGCATAGCAGAATGTGGATAACTGTCATGAGCTGCAGTCCACGAGCCACCCCCATGTTGTCAAAGCTCCAAAGACTCACTGGCTAAAATACTCTCAACTGTGCTCCAGCTGAGCTGCTCATTGCTTAATATACTCCCTGGTCGGCTCTTTAAGGAGTCTGTTATCAACTTAGGTTCATGTCAAATGCAGTTCCGTTACTCAATAACTTATCAAGATAATAAAACTGACTTCCTGATTTAGAAACTATCAAAGTGAACTTACTTGGTGTCCAGGTTGTTGTTGTTCCGTATTAGACTTGATTTAAATGCTTGACAAATTAACAAACTACCCAGAATACGTTGTTTTCCAACATAAATTCTGTAATGTTAGCATAACAAACTCTAATCATATGACCAGTTGGCCGAGAGCTATACAGCAAATTTTATACCAATACGTTTGTTACTTTCTGACGAATCAGACAAGCCGGGGTGAAAACATAATCTATTCCCCCTTGAAAGACGTCATATATAATACTCAAACTGAGACTGAAATATTGGATTTCTTGAATTGTCTTATCCTTCAAAATATATCCGACTGGAACTTCCTGATACAGGGCGGAACCTTTTTACTTCGCTGTTGTACAGACGGAACAACTTCTGCAGTGCACATCGTCATTGCCATTGGCTGTTACTTGTTTGCTTCAAAACGGACGGCGGAACCGAAGATTAAAGTAAAAATCCCACTTATGATTTTGTATTTTAAACTACCACGTGTCAAATAATACATTTACATAACCCTGAAGCGTCAGCTGCATCTAAAAACGCTTTGTGTTGCATGTTAGCCAGTTGTTTAACAGATCAAAAGGTTTAGTTAGCTAAGCTTAGCTGTGATTGAGTGCTAGCGCTTCACCAGGTAACCACAGGTAACAAGGCAAGCTAGCTCGCTATAAATGTTTTAGCAGCTTTGTAACGTCGTTAAATCATATTTGTTACTGTTGAAAGGCTGTTAATAACTACTCCCGCACTGAAGCGCTGTCTTAAAAACAGCTGTTGGATAAATTGTACCTGCTTCTATTTTAACGTTAACGTTCAGTTTGCGAGCCACTGGTGGTCGTTTTGAATTTGCCAACGCAAATTGTTTTGCTTCTCTTTAGACCACACCTTCAGCATGGAAGCAGAAGTCGAGTTTTTGCGTGATCAAGGTAAGGACAAAGCAGAGAGCATAGCTCCAACAGGTTGTCAGCTCCGTCAAATATGTTTGGCCCACAATGACCTTAAAATTGAATCTCAAGGGTAGTTTAAACTTGCCCAGGTGTTCAAATAGAGGGCAATAACAGGCTTCAAAATACGCCACTGTGATCATATGACATCATTGAGACACCATGTGACATCAATGAGACGGCCCCAGATGGAGCTACATGACACCGTGGCAGCCCCATCATCACTGCATGATGTCTACTTAAACACACACTATATTGCACATCATGTGTTATAGTTAATTACAGTAGAGCAAATAAATAAACCCACATCAGAGCCAATACTCACCAAGAATCTCAGTCTTAGGAATTATGCTGGTGCTAGTATGAGACTGCCCTACAGTCCTCAACAAGTACTGAAAATGACATAATTTTGGGTGGATGAAAAGCTAATACTGAAAGAAGGCTCAAAATGGCCCACACATACCTGATTGTTAACCTGCTTTTGTAAATGTACAGCACAGTCCAGCACATTCGTACAGCACAATAAGTTAGGCAGTTCTTTATCAGGACTGTTGGTCTACTTTCATCCCATTAGCAAGGTGCTTATATGTGCCGGGACCATTTGGCTACAACTTCAAAAATTATACATCCAGGACCAATTGTTGAGGCTGCATTGTTGATTTGTTGTTATCCAAGATATTTATGGCAGTGACAAATCCAAGTGATCCAAATGAACTAAAATCTTTTTGATGGGAATTGTTGGGTCTCTGTAAATAATATTATAAAGAGTACGGTCTAGACCTGCTGTATATGTAAAGTGTTATGAGATGAGTTTTGTTGTGATTTGGAGCTATATACATAAAATTGAATTGAATTTTACCCACACTGTAATTTTTGGGTTGTTAGGACAGATTTCCTCCTCTGAAATGCTCTCTTACAATTTCATGACTTTGTGTCTCTTTTCTTCCTTTTCATGTGCATTTTTTTCTGTTCATACATCCATCATCTTTGCTGCCTCTTTACATACATGTTCCTCATTCATGGCCTTTGTTTAATTCTCTCTTTTCTCTCTTCATTTTTTTTTTTTAAGTTTTGAATGACTCTGAACTGTAATTAACATTTACCTAAATTTTGACTGCTCACAGCAAAACTGCTATAACTTGACTTATGGCTGAACTTTTTCTATTTCTAGTTCTTTATTAATCTCCCCCTTTTTTTTCCACTCCGTTGTTATTTTTTTTCATTACACACAAAATACGCACACATGCACACACAGGACCTATAGACATGCCTTATATGTTGATGGAGAGGTGTCAGTGATGGCTCTGCCCATAGTCAGGTGCCCTGAGCAGTTAGGGGTTCTGTACCTTGCTCAAGGGTACCTCAGCAGTGTCGAGGAAATTAACTGGCAACTCTTCAGCTTGAACCGGCCACCCTCCGGTTCCCAAGCCAAGTCCTTATGGACTGAGCTACTCCCTCTTGCAGTGTACCTGCCAGCAAACACGGCCAACCACTGCTGGATCTGTCCTTTAATTGCCAGATACTCAAGTCCAGAGTCAACATGCACTTCTAAGATGTTTGTAATGCTCTTTTTCTGCTTTAGCTATAACTAACTGGTGAGTGGTACTTTTTAAAAGTAGGATTCAAAATAGCGCGTGCGTGTGTGTGTGTGTGTGTGTGTGTGTGTGTGTGTGTGTGTGTGTGTGTTTTCAGTCCACAGGTTAAATTCTGCTCTCAGTCAGTATCAGCACGGACCCTGCACTCAATCCACATCATCTCAGGTACAAAGACATCTGTAAAGTCCATCCATAAACTGACAAAGATTTAACTCACTATTTGGTATCTTCAGTAAACAATTAGTTTTTATGTGTTTGACTTTGTTAGGAAATTATTCAACAAGATGTTCCATACATTCTGTATATGGGAATTCTGATTAATGAAGGCTCTGTTCTCCATAACTGTTCCATCTGTATTTTATTTTGTTAGTAAAGGAAACAGTATTTAGTAAAATTTACTACAACCGGACACCGCATAATGCCAACCCTCACCCTCTGCATCTCTTATGCTCATCAGGTTGAGGAGGCAAGACGGGCAGAGTCTCCTGCACCCTGGATTGCAGATAGAAGGTCAGGCGGGATAAAAGTCTTTCTTGTATGACCTTCAACACATTCTTGTTGGCAAGTCCAAGTTATGGGGATAACAGCCCTCTGTTGATGTGAGTACACTGGAGAGTTAACACTTTTTCTTTTACACTAGTGACATCATTATTCATCTGTGTTACAGTGTAATGGCTCCTCTGATAGCGGAGTATGATCGGCACATGGATGAAATGACTGAACAGCTGCAGAGATACCAGGTGAAAAACACTGAAACAATGAGACACACAAATTTAATGCGGACAGTGAAATTAAATATTGTACAAACTCACAAACAAATGTCTGGACCTCATCTACGGAAGTATTACAAATATATACAAAAATGTATCAGGATGTGTTGACTAATTAATAACACGCAGTGTTGATCTACTTAATCAACAGGCGCTGATGACGGATGTCAAAGTGAAGTTGGAGAGGGTCGTCAGGGAGAACGAAAGGTAGAAAAATTCCACTGGTGTCAACATATGGAGAGTAGTTAGACATGAGGAGACAAAAGCGATCATTTATCACACCAATCAACATCAACCAAGCTTTTCTGTCATGAGAGATGTTCCTAGAGAATGGATAAGGTTGTGATATTTCATTGAAAACCAAAAGCTGTCTGCAATTTTATTATTTTTATAAATTTCCCTTTAAATATCAACCCCCGCCTTTGCCAGGCTGCATGCAGAGCTGAGGGAGTCTGTTGAGAAGCAGCTTCATGCCCTGCCAGTGGCTTCAGGAGTGGAGGGCAGCACTCTGGAGGAGGAAGCAGTCATCAGAAACCTCCAAGAACAGGTCCAGCTGTCTGAACAGGTCTGCACATGTCGATATGTGATGCCTAAACCTATGTAGATTAAGTCCACTTTTACAATTATGTGTTTATACTGTCCATATAATTTGTCGTACTGCGTCATGGTATAATCTAAAGGAATGCTTCGACACTGTGGGAAATATACTTGTTTGCTGTCTTATTAGGAGTTAGATGAGAAAATGTAACCGCTGTTCCTATGGTGGCAAGTTTACATACATTATTTAACTACATCACTGTAAACTTTAACTTTTTTAGCTGTTGCAAAAAATGATAGGATGTTTTGCTGCTTTTTCATCTTTACAAGTTGACGTTAGCTAGCTGTAGACTGGAGAAAAAAAAAATTAATTCACTCAAAGTCTACCAGCAGCTACCGGCAACTTTTAAGGTGGAATGTTTTCTTGCATGTGTTACCTTTCCAGCCCCGGTCCTTCGAACCGTAGTTCGGAGACCTCTGGTTTCTTTATGCTAATTCAAGTGGCTTTAGCCTGGCTGGTAACTAGCCTCTGCAGTCCGGGCAAACTCTGCTTTTAAGAGTGGTCGGGAGACGTCGTGGTAACGTTGCATAAAACAGGAGCTTTATTCACTCGTTGCAGCGAATACAATACATTTTCACGCATATGTCACCCACAAGGCCACCTTCCTTAAAGGGGAAGGCTGGGCCAGTAACACATGTTACTCAATGCATGAGCTGACGTTGTGAATCAATCAGCACACCTTAAAAAATAAAAGAATATCTGAATCCAAAATTGAAAATCGAATACCTACCCAACGAACGAATATCTGAATAGTGGAATATTCTGATCTAACCCTAATAATAAACTTGCCAGCTTTGCACACTGGTGATTTTTGAATCTAGTGGTGACTCGCTCGCTTGCTAACAAGATACAGCATAAAAATAAGAGTTTTGGAGCTGCTCTCTTTTACAGACTCTGTCTGTTTTCCACACTGCTAGTGCCTGCTCTACACTAAGTTGTCCTGGATCAGTCTCTCTACTGAATGCATAGATGGGTGGTATTGTGCCTCTCATGTAACTCAGTGCGTAACATTTCTTTGACGTGCATAAATGCCTCTGAGTGTGTATGAAATTGTGTGTATATTTTCATGTGTATTTGTTTAGGAGCGGGTGCAGGCCATGGAGCTGTGGCAGACGGCAGCCCAGGAGCTGGACCGCATCCAGCAGGTCTACCAGAGGACCATCTCTGATGGACAGATCCACGATGCTCAGAGACAAAAGCTCAAGGTTCAGTATTCTCACATTAACATGCAGAGCCAGCACATTATTAGTACATCAGCCTTTCACCACTAGATGGAGCCATCACCATAGAAACTAGGTTAATTAGAGCAGTTTGGCCTCCGTTAATGCTTGATATAAGCATGAGGTAATTACAAGCAGTTAACTTTTATTGAATACCACTTTTTTTCCCCTCACAGGATCAGCTTGTTCAGTTCCAGCAGCACACACACAAACTTCAAGTGGCCAATCAGAAACTGGAATCGGTAAGTGATGGTTAATTAAAAGCGTGTTAAATTATTGCCTCCTAATTAGCCATGGGATCGAAATGCAGTGCACTTCTCCGAAATTAACCCTGCTCTAATAATTAAGTGAATCGGTTTCTAAATCACTCTGGTAGTCAGCCAGAACTGTCTTGGTTGTATAATGGACTGTCAGCCTGTTTGGTAATCTTCTAACTACCTTAGCTTTTTCTTTTTCCAGCTCATACTGTTACACACTAGACTCTCTCTCTTTCTCTCTCTCTGTCTCTCTCTCTCCCTCTCGCACACACACACAAATACACTCAGCGTCAAACTGTTTAGAATCTATTTAGACAGTAATCTGACAGAGGCTCTACCTTACTGGAAGATTAAGGCGTGCAGCATATTGTGCATGTATTTATTCACATAAGAACCTATTCACATACACATGCGTGCCTGGTGCTTACTTAGGACACCATACAGTGTGTGAGAAGAGTGTAATACTATATTCCTGTGATGCATTTTTAATGAGAGGGCAAGCCTTGGGCTTTCCCCTCTCTGACTAGTCATACCAACAGCCTTTTTCAGTCACTGTATGTGAGAACACTTGACTTTGTAGCCACGAATGACTGACATAGGCTCCTTAAGGGTTGTTCTAAAAGGACATAGGAAGTTTTTAGAGTTTTATGGGAAAGTTAGTTTTGGGGTAAGGTTCGAGGTGTGTGTTTGGAGTCATGCCGCACAAATGGCAGTCTTGTCTCTCTTGCCACACACAGACGAACCAGCAGTTCCTGAAGACGGTGACAGAGCAGAGCACGGAGATGGAGGAGCTCCACAGCCAGCTCAGGTAAATAAATACCTCAGAGTTTCAAAATGGCTGCTGCCAGAGGTCCTGCTCTGTGAAGTTACTCTTACCCCTTTGACCACAGTTCCCCACATCACCTGTGGGCCAGTGACCTGCGTACAATACTAGAGGTTGCACCAGCAGAAGTAATGCAAGTTACTGTACGAAAACGAGTTTGATGTGAAAGTGTCTCACAGTGTTCAGCCCATGGTTCAACCCCATGTTGGGAAACATGTTGAAAACAATGTCCATGAGGAAAGACAGGGCGATGTGCATGATACTTTCTTTGTGAAAGAAAGGCTTTTGCAGTATATATTAATTATGTTTAAGCTTGAAATAGCTTTAAATGGGAAATAGCGCTTATTCGCTTTCTTGCTGAGAGTTAGATGAGAAAATCAGTACCTGATGTCTGCACGATAAATAGAGCCAGCAACTCGTTAGCTTAGCTTAGCATGAAGACTGAACAGGGGGAAACAGCCAGCCTGGCTCTGTTCAAAGGTAACAAAATCCACCTGTGAACATCTCTAGCTCACAAGTTAATACGTTGCATTTTGTTTGTTTAATCCATACACGACTGAAGTGTAAAAGTGAGTTTCACAGATGCTGATCGGTGGATTTTGTTACCTTTGGACAGAGGCAGGCTTGCTGTTGATGCCTATTTCCAGTCTTTATGCAAAGCTAAGCTAACCAACTGCTAGTGCCAGCTTCGTATTTACCAACATCAGACTGGTATTAATCTTCTCATCTAAATCTTGACAAGAAAGCAAGTATGTGTATTTCAAAAATGAAATAACCAAATAAGGCGATTGTAAATTCAAGTTGGCAGCCAGGTTTCTATGTTGTTATAAGCTTGAACTGATGTTTTCTCTCTGTCCTCCTGATGTAGGCAGGCAAAGGCTGAGCTGAGGACGGCCACAGCCAAAGTGGATGAGATGACCAAATTGCTGCAGAATGTCCAGGAACAGATGCAGAGACGGGTGAGAAAAGATAAAAAATTTATTGCTGAAGAAAACTGGTTGTCCAGCTAATGGGAGTGGGGAAGGTAGTGGAGAACTTGATCAGGACTCTTTAAGACTGAACACATGGAAGTAGCTCTGAAACAATTGAACATTTTTATAACAATATAACATTTTTGGGGCCGTTGGGCATCACTTTGGGCTATAGTGGCCACCATTTGTCATTGTTTTGGATATTTTTTTAACGAAATGATTAATCCTGTTACAACAAAAACAAAGGAACAATGGATGTGTGTATGTGTTTAGGAGGAGGATGTGGCAGAGGCCCAGGGTCGAGAGGACGCAGCAGACAGACGGCTCCAACAGCTTCAGGCGGCCTTGAGCCAGCTGGAGGCAAGGTGAGTACACGTAAAACCACTCCTTCACCTGCAATCCCATTTTTACCCTTTTCTGACCCTTTCAAGAGTAACAATTGGGTCACTAGACATTATCATACCACATTCTGTTGTTCAAATGGACTTAATATAGCAGTAGCCCAACAGCATCAATAAAATTAAGAAAGAACAGTATTTGGGCTCCTGGAAGCAGTGTGATGTGTGAATCTTTTGGGGAAGTCATGGAATTTTACATCAGAATTGCAGCATCGCAGAGCCGAGCAGCAGTTCCCCATCTTTCCCCGGCTGCTGGTACTCACTCCTTTGTCTCCATTACCAGACTAAAAGCGGCATCTCAGGAGGCAGAGGCAGTTCGCAGGGAGCAAACTGTGTGGGAGAGGAAGGTGGGGGAACTCCAAGCACGTTGCACCACCCTTGAAGAGGAGAAGTATGAGGCCCTGGCCAAAGTCCGAGAGAGTGTTCAGGTGGCCGAGGAGGCTGCATTGCAGAAGGACCAGGTGATAGCAGTCACTCTGTCTTCGTCTCTTCTTTTCTTTCCTGTTTTTTTGTCTTTTTTACTGGCTGAGCCGTCCCCTCAATCTGCACCACGCTCTGACAAGTGTTCCCTTCAGCACTTTAGAACGTGGCCCACTGAAATGTGTTGCTGTGTCTGTTTTTACCCTTTCCCTTCAGGCGCTGTTAAGAGAGAAACAGAGGGTAGAGGAGCTGGAGAAGACAAAGGAAGCCATCAAACGCTTAATCCAGGATGCTGCAGTCCGCACCAGAAAAGAGGTGCGGAGTTACTGACTGGTTACTGGTTCTCTGTGCAAGAACTGCTGGGTTGTTTCCGCTGAAGTAGATACATCACTCAAACTCCATGAAAGAATGTTAGCTGTCTGGAATAGACTTTACAACTACAAAATATCCCAGAATCACAGTTTTTATTCGACTAAATGCCCTCCATGTAAATTCCTCGGTGTGTGACGAAAATCTGCTTTTAAGCTACTGAATGTATCACACCATTACTCTAAAGCACTGGATGGTGTCAAGATATTTGGTGCCAACAGTGTATACTTAAAATCTCAAAGAAACTAATATCTGTGAAAACTACAGAAAGCACAGAATTTTTGATTTATAATTAGCCTTACATGGCAGCGCAACCTCTAACTGTACTGATGTACTTAGCCAAAAGCAAAGCACTGCTCTTTCCCCTTGCCTAACCTCAGTCGGGGACATGGTGATTAATGCTCAGTTAATGATCTTCTTCATCAAGCCTTTCAACTGTTTAATCCCGTTAATGAAGCCTAGTATGACTGCTGCGCTGGCTGTCATCTTACTCTCTGGCTGGCCTTCAACAAATGATGGTATTTTAGTGAGTAACTGTTGATGTGTTTGCCTTTGCCTTTATACCATCCAGGTAATTTTCTCATAAAGTTGGAGGTTGAGGTTAAACATTGCAGCCAAAGTGAGGCAATTTTTTGACCTTAATCTTCTCTCTCCCTCATCTTCACTTGAAGCCATTCAGTGTTGAGATAAGCATGTGTAATGAAGAATTAATCCCCAAACTGCTTACACTGGCAGTCAGACCTCGGACTTACCTTCAGTCTTAAGTACCACTCAGACGGTTATGCGTGATGGGTGGAGTTTCCCAAAGTAGAGGAGTGTCCAGAGTTATCCACCATTCAGACACGGCAAGCTTAAAGGTATCCTGTGGAGTTGTACACAATGAAGGTTTCAAATTCTTTATGAAATTCTTCTTGCAATTCTTTATGCAAATGTTTTATGAAAAAGGGAATGCATTCAACATGTTAAGAAGGTGTCAAGGATACACACGATGCATTTTGTTGAGAAACATTGAATGTAAATATAATGTTGTTTATGAAAAAAAATAGGGTAGCTTTAGAGGTACCCTGTCGAGTTTCCTTGCAAAGAAATACAGTTTCTGTCCTTGTGTGGGTGCATGAGAACCAACAAAATGAAGCCTGCCCTTAAAAACACATTGCACTACAATGCTACTAGTGGTCAAAGACCACTTTATCTTTATGTTATGATAAAGACTGCTGACCAGAATATATTTTACTTTTGTTATCTCACATTCATTGAACCACACGAACAGCTTAGAACACTGCAGCAATACTACAATACTACAATATATAATACTCTCATAAGAATATTACAGAGATTTCTCTATCACACTGCCATAGTAATATTTCTCTTCTATTTCTTTTAAGACCTTTTCCAGTTTTCCCAAACTGGCAAACAGACAGAGAATGCAAATCAAAGTTATTATCATCGAGAATTTAAGTCAGTAAATACATAAAGTTGCTGCTAGATGTTTATTTGCATCTTGACCTTTAATTTTTTATCTTATCCTCACACATTTTACTCTCAACTTTTATTTCACTAACTATTTCAAAAGCATTTATTGCTTTTTCACACATTATTGCCATTTCCTTTGTCAGGCTGCTTTTTCTTGCCCCAGATCTTTGGTATTAAATGCACAAACCTCATTCCTAAAAAAATGGTCCACACAAGAATTTCCTTACAACCTCAGTGTTGTGGACTGGTAATTATCGGGTGATTTTAATAATCTTAACGTGCTGGCCAAAGGTCAAAATTAACACAGTCAATGCCAGTCTGAATACTGTAACTCTCCTCATACATGTTTCGACTTGAACTTAAGCTGCTGAGTTAAGTTGCTAACTCAAATACCTTCTTTTTTGTGTAATAAAAGTTACTGTGTATCTAAAGGAAGCGGAATACAAAGCAATTGCACTACCCAGATCCCAGTAGTCACTGGCCCTTTTGGAACTGTGTGACTTTATCTTTCACAGGTGGATAATGTGCGAAAGCAGTGCAACGTTCAAATCCACCGTATGGCAGAGGAGCTGTCTGCACTGCAGCTGGTAAGAACCTTGCTCGTCAAGGACAAATTTCCATCAACATTACACTAAATCCTTTTTTCAGCCTCTATCTGTCTACTCTTTTTTTTCATTCTGCCTCTCCTTGTTCTCTCTTTCTGCCTCTCTCTAGGAGTGTGCGGATAAAGAGTCTCAGATTGAAAGGTCCCTGCGAGAGAGAAAAGCTGTAGAGGAGGAGCTGGAGAAGGTATCTATGAAAGTATCAGTGAAACCACAAGAAAGAAGCTGCTAAAGCTAGCTCCAGAGCTCTGATAGTGTTCGATTACATGGTTTTATAATTGAGCCAAGGCAATGCTAATGATTGTTTTAATGCTGTCTGTGCTTTTTATGTTGTAGGTGTATAAGGAGGGCAGGGCAGAGCCAGAGTTCAGGAAGATTGATACCCTTCACCAGAGGTGTCTAGATGCAGAGAGGATGAAGGAAGACATGAGCCTCACTCTGCAGAGCACCCAGAACAAACTGAAAAAGATGGAGATGGAGTAAGTGTAACTTATCATTGTAGGTTTACTCTCCACCTTTACTCCATTCCTTCTCACATCCTGAAGCACTCACAATGGAAGCGGAAGGTGCCCATGTGGCTGCTGTCAGTAATGATAAAACAACATTTTTGGGCTCGTCTCTCTCACCCCTTCCTCTCTTGATCCAACTGTCCATCTGTAGCTACAGTGAGGAGCTGTCACGGTGCCAGGAGGAAGTGCGGCGGCTGCAGGGCTGTCTGGCTGCAGCCCGGGACGACTGTGTCAGCGTCAGCGAGGAGCGGCTCCAGCTGCAGCAGGAGAACTTGCAGCTCCGCAGGGAGATGGATGAGCTGCGCAAGGCCACCCTGCTGGTCCAAAAGAAGGCCAAACAACAGGTAACTTAATGATAGATAAAAAAGGAAGGAAATGAAGGAGGAGGTATTCTCTACAAGAACTGCCAGAAAAGACAGGTTTAAAAAAGAGTAATGTTGGATTTTGGTAGGAAATGAAGAAAGGGAAGGAAGTGACTCTGCAGGGCAATACTTCAACTTCAGGCACTCAAACATAATGGAGCAGGAGTAGACACACACCAGATACATACTCAGGGATTAAAGTTCTCTGTCACTACAGTAGTGTAAACTCACAGTGCCCAGTACGCTTTATAGCCGCCAGCCTCATGGTGTCCCATACACCAATATTTTAATACTTGGGAAAAGATGTGTCACTGTCAGGTCAACAAAGATTTGTGTATGCAGATAAAGCTTAGTATCGTGTCTTTCATTATTTATTATTTTATTCCTACACAAGTGTTTTTGGAGTGGCCTAGTCAAAGTCCTGTTCCTAGTTGAAATGATGCAGTAGTTCATGCTCAAAAACCTGCTAGTTTCTCTGAATGAATGCCAGATGGAGACCAAATAATAGGTGGTATTTGTTTTCAGTTATCACTCCTAAAGCCAATGCATATTGGTCTGGAGTATTTAAATAAGGTGTAGGTTAAAGCCTTTTTACAACTTGATGGCTGCATTAGAGAACAGCAACAATGTAACGTGAGGGCCTCCTCTGTAACCTTTCTACAAATTGTAGAAGGGGAATATGACATGGCCTGAAAAAAAAAAGATTTTTTTTGCTTTAATCTCTGCATACTGCATTGTAATCAACCTGTCCAATGAGTTGCTGAAATCTTCTTTAGTCAAAGTCCTCTTCAATGGTTTGTCCTTCCCTCCCACTCCCACACAAACCTGCTTTTGCTTCTACAGAAGTCCACATTTAAAAGCACGGTATTCACGAGGGCAAGTTAGTCATAGACAAGACAGTCTATGAGTACTACAACACATGGTTTCACACCCAAGTCCACCTTTACACCAACAAACACTTTAAGCACACATTGTTTTATGACAGAATAAAACCAGTACAAACCAAAACACGTTAGTTTAGCATGTTAGCATGCAACCAAACTGGTTGACTGACTGACTGCCAGACAGACCAATGCTCTGATCTCTAGAGCCGCGCTGCTAGTATGGCTAAAAAGAATGGTCAAAATTGATGCAGTAGAGGCAGAGATATCCTTAGTCCGGAGTATGGGTAGCACAGTAGGCTAAACCCACTGGATCCTACAATTCCCCTAATGCAATTTGATGACTTTTATAACATTCGTTAGACCATCCCTGCCTGGCAAATTCCCACATCTTTCAAAACTCCACACCCTCAGTTTGTAACTCAGCCTCTGGTATAAATTTGCTGTCTCTGAGCCCAGGCTGAGAGACGTTGTCAGGATTATTTTCTCAGACTCTAGAAAGCTCCCTCTAAAGCCACAGATGACATTGTACAACTGTTTTTTTCAGGTTCAGTAGCAGTACTTACGATGAGTAAACTAATCCTTGTGTGAAAAATCAGTGGAGTGCCCCTTTAAGAAGTGTGGGAGAAAAGATAAAAGCAGTAGGGAAAGAAAAAATGGATTTGTTCAGCCTGCTGATCTGAAGTGTTTGCCAAACAACCATTTGGATTAACAGTTGGAAAGGTATTACTGAACGAAATATTCAGAAACTTGTATAGACGGTGATGGGGTAGTTGGCAGAAGTTAAAAACAGAGCAAGACGAACAATACAATACATGCTTTGCACACAAGTCATACATGCATAGTGATAATATTATCGAATGATAACATAAATAGCATTAATTATAATTAGTTCCGTTTAGGCTGGGCATGTAAATCTTCATCTCTTTAAATGAATTTTGGACCAGCAGGGTGACCATATGCACCCAACCCCTCACTCTGCTGCCCTCCTCCCAGGTGTCACAGATGGAGCAGGACTACAGCCTGAAGGAGCAGGGACTCGACGCACGGGTGCGGGAGCTGGAGGAAAGCAGCCGAAGCTCTAGTGCTGATCTGACGCGCCTCCTTACAGCACAGCAGAAAAGTACCCAGCGCTGGAAAGAAGAGGCCAAGAACCTGGTTCAGGCCTTTGAGACTAAAATCACAGGCCTCAAGTAAGAAATAGTGAAGGGAGATTCAACGTTACTAAAGAAAGGAAAGAAGGATGCAAAATATGCACTGAGAAATGTGCTTTGGCAACAAGAGGTTGTCAGTTTAAATCTTAAAAATAGAAAGGGAACATAAATGAAAGAAAATGTGCCTGTCAGTGTGACTTTATGGGGTGTTTTCCTCGTGTAGATAAATGTGAAGCTGTGTGGTGCCCAAAAAGAGCAAGCACGCTGAGCAAACATTTTCTGTAACTGACAGACTGCTTAAAACAACAGTGTTCTGATCCCAATACGATACAGTTTAAAATAAGATGAAATACATGAATTCACATTTAATACAACACTCTTTTAAGTGCAATACCAACAGTGTTTTTATGAAATAAGAAAAAATCTTTCTTCTGATACTTCTGATTCTGCCCAAGGACTGTTCTCTTTATTGTATCAGTTTTATCACAAACACTGGATCAAAGACTGAGCAACAGCTAAGGTGCAGCACTAAAGATTTCGATAACAGTTGAAACAAAAATTGACTTACCACTTGAAGTTGTTTTGCCTTTAGCGACAGCTGTACTATGCTGAAGTGTTGTTGGAAATATTGAACGTTGAAACACTTGAAAATAAAGCTTTATAAGTGTTTTTGTCTCCATGTGAAGTGGCTTAGCTCTTTTTTATGTCTATTTCAGAGCAGAGCTGAATCGTCAGAAGCAGCGTTCACACGAGCTAGAGATGCAGCTTGAAACTGACCATAATACCGTTGCTGAGGTTTGTGTAACACACACACGTGCACACACACACACACACACACACACACAACCGTGCAGCAGTACAAGAGAGTTTAGTGTGAAAGGGAGATGAAATGGTAAGCAATTCTTAAAATTCTGGTCTCATAAGAGGAAATGGAAGATGTTTTCCTGCACTGTAGGACACCGTCTTCCTCCTGAGGGGAGGAGCTGCCCTTTGCTGTTCAGGCCTGTTCAGGGGCTGTTGGCCTCTGCAAATGTCATGCCTCCTTTGTATTAGTGTGCTCAGCAAGCAGCTACAAAAAGACAAGAAGCAGGAAGCATTTTACTAGAAACCTGCAACATCAGCGTCAGAAGTGCCAAGCAGCATCAAGTAGCGTGACAATTGAGAAAAGTTTAACTTGATCCAGTCCATCCTATGGACTTCAGCATAATATTTGCAAACTGTTCATACATTTACTGCATGAATGCCAAATAATAATTATTTAGTTGCATAAAGGGTAAAATAATGGTGATGAGAATGATGGGTCTGGCACAGTGAGACTGTGTCTTGTGCTCAGTCTTAGGGCCAGAGGACATATGATGAAAAGTTGGGTTTGTTCAGTAGCAAAGGAGTGACACTAACTAATAATGTGAGGATTCACTCACAATTTCTACATATTTATAAATGCAGAGCCCACATCTACTACATAGCAACAGCCAGAAAAAAAGTGTGTCTATATGTTCCATTGTACTTGAATGCTTTGAAAACAAAAGCTTTAACACGGGGACTTTTGTATGCTTGACTCCATGTAACTAACTGATATGTATGTGTGTGTTTGTGCAGTATGAGAGGCAGCTAGCAGAGTATCAAGAGAAGACGAGTCGTCTCCAGAGACGGCTGACACAAGCTGAACAAAGGGCAACTACTGCTACACAACAGGTCTGGTACCGTGGTGTTACTCTTACATGAAGAGATATGTGTTTTTCATGTTCCTTTGTTATCTGATTGAAGACTGATGTTATTTATCTGTTGTGCTGTATGCTTGTGTTTTTTTTTAACAGCTGAGTATGTTGGCGTCGCAGCGAAGGAAAACAGCCATGGTTGATCCAGAGACTTTATAATTGCGACTGTCACCGTGCTATAGGACAAATAATGTAGCCGTGTGTGTTTACCACATGTTGCTCTTGTTAATATGATAGCAACATTTTGGCCAAAGGCACAAGACAACAGTGGTGTTGTCAGAGCTCTGGTGATCACGGTCCAGTTTTATACACTTTATACATGTTGTACCAGAGGTTTTATTGGTGAATTGTATTTATAAGGATGGAATGATGTCTTTTGTGTAGTATGTAAAATAAACTTTGTTACAACTACAAAATAAACGCCTTCCTGGTCTTTATTGTATATGTAGAAATGGGATTTAATGGGAATTCAATGTTTTGGGACTTAAATGTTAATATGTGCGTCTTTGCATTTGTCAGACTGCCAGGGTGCGATCAAATACAGTCTATGGGTGCGATAAAACCTCTGAGGGCGAAACACAAAACCAGCAACGTGCCTTTGTTTGGCTGCGTTGCATGCCGGGAGAGAATTTTGTTGCTAGGAAACCGTAAACCTCAGCTGTAGGTCAGCAGAGCAATAGCGTTATAGATAGTTTTATAAAGCTGTATTGCTAAGCTAGCTATCAAAAACATTTCGGAGCTGAATATTACCCATACGGTAGGCATGTTTGAATACCTCTCGAAAACAATGCGTAAGTTACTCAATAAGACGGTAATAAGGAGTTCACAGATATTAAGCAAATCGAAAAAGTTTGCTAACTTAACGTTACCGTTTGAAGTAACGTTATTGTTTAATTAGTTTGCGTTAACTAACATTAGCTACCGAAGTAGATTAGCTAACTTTAACAACAGCTAGAGTATGTACATGTCTACCTTGTTCACAGTTGTTTTTGCGTAATATTACGTAAGTTAACATTACTGTATGTATTGTAGCTGTGTGTGGAAATGTAATGTAACGTAAATGAGGTGGGGTCACAAGTGGCTGTTTGCAAAATTTGACTTGAACCACTTAACTATAAAATTAATTGCGTAACGTTAAATAATACAATTTGTCTGATAAAATAACTTCTAGATACTACCTTACTATTACTGACTCCTCTGTCTTGCTGTCCCTCCACTGCCCCAGAGCCTGTGAGGATACATGCCATGGCCTCTGCATCTCCGAGAGCCTCTCTACCGAGCTGCCCTGGCCAAAGCAGGGAAAATGAGTCCAGAGGTAGGCCCAGCTAGTGTAGGGCCTTTTAGATCTTATGAAAATAATAACAATAAACTTTATTTATACGGCACCTTTCAAAGCAATGAAATAACATCAGACAATGACAATAATATAATTATGAAATGGAAATAAAATACCCAAAAGTAAAAAAAACAAACATTAACAATTAACACATAAAAAACTGCATTAATTCAAGCTTTTTTTAAAAATATACATTTTTAGAAGTGATTTGAATGTGCCAGTTATGTCTTTCGTGTCATACCGTGTAACTAACAACTTGATTAGTCAACTTTTTAATTAAATGTCAGTGTTAAACTTAAATTCCACTTGACATACTGGCGCAGAGCGGCGGCACAAGCTTCCTGAACTACAGAGCTCTACCATCCTACCAAGGCCTCCAGTCCATGTTCAGGACCCACAGGTGAGACTTGACAAACTAAGATCAAACTGAGACAATATGAAATACCATCTACTGTAGACTTAATTTAGTAATTCCCATACTATTCCCCTTAATCTAGGCTGTGCTGAAGAGACGTGTAGCACGGAAACAACCCAGTCTCCACCATTTAAAAACCCGTGAGCGGATGTTTTTTCCAGGCTGGTACACTCCGTCACCTTCCTCTCAGCAAACGGAGCAGCCACACAGGCGCCGTGAACAATTGCCTGTCCACCTACCTCCTCTGCAATCCACAAGCAAGGTCAGTTACAGACATGTTTGTGAAGAGAATAAGCATTGCTCAAAAGATGCCCATAGTTCATGATGGACAGGTTCCTCAAAGGTACATCTGCGATGAAAAGCTTTCATAAATCTAAAATAAAGGGAATGCTAAAACCCAAGACTACCAGTAAAACTGTGGCATATTTATCTAGCTTCCTGGCCAAACATTCACCTGCCAGTCTAAATGACTGGTGACAAAATGTAGTGTAATGTCAAAAAGGTCTTGGGGAAAATCTGGTTCTTCAGGCAAAAGGTTGACAAAGCCATTGTTAAAGCCACAAATCATTGTTTGACTTTAAATGAGCTACTTGCAGGAGGCAATTCATCTTTGCTTGTGTCTCTCCATCACTCCTCAGTTGCCACAGGATTTGGTGTCGATCCCGAGTCTCCCCACACGGCCCTTTTCCATTAAGAATGGTGGACTGCTGGACACTCCCTCCAAAGTTCAAATGTATGAGTACAGTAAGGATGACTTTTTGATGATCAGCCATGGAGGTGTGTTATCAGTGTGTCAGGACGAGTCTGACTTTATAACCCTCGAGCGCTGGGAATTGGAGTATAGCTACCACTGCAAGCTGATCTGCATCCCCTTCTTTGCCCTCTTCAATAAGTGGAAACCCTTCTATGTCTGGCGCACCAAGGTTCGCGCCAAGAAGATTCATTTGGCCAGGGAGTCCCTCCGACGCAACTTGTTTATTGTCAGTCAGGTATGTGACTGTGTGTATAAATTGAGGTCTAGATTTTCTCTCACTCTGTCTTAATGATCTTGAATGGAATGCCATACACTGTAAATATGCTCGCTGAGAGAAACAATCTTTGAATGTATGTGAGTAGTGTGGATATTATGTTGTTATTAACATTTGTGTATGTCATACAGTCTCTAAGTCCTGCACTGATAGACATCAGGAAAATGTGTTACCAACTCAGTGACACAGGCTTGTGTCACATGGAGAGAAAACACACTTACACCCTGCAGGAGTTCAAGGACATCCAGTTCATACAACTGCAAGAGGTGCAAATGTATACTTACACAAAAATTGGTCCAGATGTTTGAAGTGCTTAAACATACACTTTGTATGTCTTTGTGTGCCTCCTCAGAAGCTCATTGCCCTGTTCATTATTATCAGGTGTTGAGTGACTTGGAGAAGTTTCAAGACCTGGTAAAGGAGGTGACAGTTTGTGCCTGTCGCAACTACTTGTCAGAACCTCGATCGACCAGAACTGATAAATCAAGTACGTATACACTGACCATATGGAGACACTGGAATGTACATACATAGACTGTAATGTTAAAAGGTTGATAGTCCTCTCCATTTGTCACAGATGATAAATGTGGCAAGAAACGTCTTGCACAGATCAACCAGACTTTTCTCTCTAGCCGCCTCATCTGGTGGGTAATTTCTTTTGTATTTGTTTCCCTATTCTATTTTCTTTCTGTCTCTATTTGTGTACCAGACATACTTTCTTTTTTTCTTAATCACACACGACATTCTTACTTGTCACAGTCGGAAAACACAGGTGTAAATAATGAAATTAATGATGGATGAATTTCACTTAGCTGTCACGGCTTACTGGCACACTTGAAAAGAACAAAGCCATCGTTAATGTTATTAGTAACACATTCTTCTCCTACAGTACTATGACAAGTTAAATGTTTGCTGTGAAAAAGGGCTTATGTCATCATTAACCAGGCACATGTATAGCATTAACCCAGTCCAACCCTTCTCTGTCTCTCACCTACCCAGCTTCATCCGTCTTGTTGACTATTTGGTCGTCAACACCTTGTACATCTTGGTGGTGAATGCAGTGGCCAAACTACTGGCTGTGTTCCAGGAGCAGGTACGTCAAACACCCAGCCATGCCATCATTCAGAGCTGGAACCAGCACTCTGAGGCTACTACTGACCCTGCTGAAGAAGAGATGGATAAGAAGGTAGGGCATTGTGTCAGTATTATTTACAGTGTAACCACTGTAATTACTATATCCACCAAGTTGAGTTTTCAAGCAGACACAGACCAGTGTTCAGTTTTGGTTGTGGTTGGTGTGTGTCTTTATTAGTCTGTTAAGTCAGAACCTCCCCGTGTCCAACCTATGTTCATCTCTGAGCTGATGCTGGACACAAATGCTTTGGCCTACAAACCTTCTGAGGAGAACTTTCAGGTTTGTTTTCTAAATTGTTATAAACTGTTCCACTTTTATGTTATTTATTACCCATTCAATTATACTCCTTGTTAATTCCTACAGGAGACTGTGGCAGAGATCATTGGGTGGTTTGAGAAAACAGTGATGTCAGTTAAGACACTTACAGCAGATCCTGATTTTGATTCAGTGACAGAGCCCGAAGAGTATGAGGTAATAAAAAAATCGCCACCTCAACCTGAGAGCCCTGATGTGTATATTCAGGGTAACTTTGATATAGTCTGTGTATATGTTTTTTTTCATGTGTGTTTGCTAACTTTCAGAAATTGGAACATAAATATGTGGATGGCCCCTGTTTGGAATCCATCACAGAGAATGATGGCCACCTTCAAAGTATCACCCAAAACATCAAGGTCAGTTTTTACTTTGCATAGTTTTCTATCTCTGGAGGTTGTACTTTGTCTATACATTACTGCGTATGTATGGGCCTGACTTGTTTATCCCCTTAGGAATCACTCCAGTTTGCCTTTGACGCAGCAAAAGTGTACTCACACACGTTGGAGCATTTTCGGCTGTTCTATAAAGAGAACGAGAGTCTGGATCTGGATGCAATACAGCAACAGGATCATGGTGATGTACTGTACATCAACATAAACATTATTTTTGAAACACATCTCCCACTCACAGCACAAAGAGCAGTTCAGTTGAGAATAGTGCTCATGTAAGTCTTTGTCCTTTTCTGATAAGAGAGAGGCCTGTGTTACCAGCTGCACTGGAATTGGAAACATATTTTGGACACTTAAAAACACACAAGTTGTGAACAGTAACATGGTTGCTTAAACCAGGTCTGTGCCTTCGGTGAACCGTCAATAGACACCTTTCCTCTACCTTAAAGGTACCTATGGAGTTTCCTTGAAAACAAACAAAAGTTCTGTTGACATTAAGTGTTTCTCACCAAAACGTATTGTGTGTATCCTTGAGTGTGTTTTTAATATTTTAAATCCTGCGTTGTTTACATCTTTTAGTTAGTTAGTTAGTTAGTTTTCGGAAATTCCTGTTGTGTCTGTGGAAACTGCCAGACAAATACAACTGCAACAAAATATATTACAGTTAAAGACAGACATTTAACAGCAAAATGCTCCACAACAACATCACCAAGAATCAAGAATTAAGTACACTAATATGGTATCTGTTGCAGTATTCTTCTTCACTGCTTTTGTTGGCACATGGTACATTTCTTTGTGTGTTACTGCTGGCAATTGGCTATCAGCAGAACAGCATAAAACCGGCAGCACCCCGTGCTTGCATGTGTTATGCACGTGTATTATACAAACAAAACGTGGACCCTTCATGAAAACATTGCTCTGTATAGCACTTCAAGTGATAAAAATTTCATAAAATATTTCATAGTCTATAAACTACAAATGTCCCTTTTCCAAAGCATTTCATAGATTTTTCATAGGAAAATCAACTTGCAGAAACATTTTCCTTTTGTCAGAGGTTGTTGTATTATTGCATCGTAGTGCGGCTGAGAGACTATTTTGGAAACATTTTCTTGTTGTTGCATTTAAGTCTTGTGAGAAGCTCTAACATCTGAGATGTCAGAGTAGATTGGCAACGCGTTTTGTGTTTTGTCAGAAAATCAAACCCCACTATGCCAGTCCATCACAGTTGGGTTTACTTCATTTAGGGACCACTAATTGCATCTTCTAGTTGTGCATGTTTCAAATCTGTCCATTTTTGCCAAAAGTGTAGGTATACAGTATGTAAATACTGATCTATATGGCATCACATGGGCCTTAATGATAAAACTGTTCTGGTTATATCATAAAGTCATCAATGGTTGATATAAAGGTCAGTGCATGTCCAAAGACGGAAGTTATTCTTTTGTGTGTTTCCTTTTTTTCCATTTATTATTCATCTTATATACTACTACTGTGTGTAATACCTGTTTTTATGATTACACTTTGGAAACTTGGGGGGGACTGTTCAAAGAAGGGAGAGGATAATGGATTGGATGGGTTTTGAATGGAGGCAGAAAAGAAAAAAATATTTACTTTAATATAATCTCTTGTCACAGTGTCTAATTTGTTCAGGAAAGGAACAATACATATACACATATACATTTGCTATGGGATGTAAATGTGTATACATACTGTATATCTGAATATGTTTACACCTGTGTGTGTACATATGTCTTTTTCTTTATCTTGTGTAATGGTGTCACACGAAATACTTACATGTTTGACCATCTCCTAAAACAGAAAAAAAAGTCATTCACACATGCACAAAAACAGTTATTTTGACTGATGGATTGACTGCTTCGTCTCACAGGTTTGTCCTTTTTTGGAAAAGCACTGGAGTTATACCACAGTGAGCACAAGGAGGCCTTAGCCATCCAACAGAAGAGACATCTGGGCTTACTGCTTGTGGACAAAACACAGCTCAAAGAGAAGCTTGTGTCTTGCCCGCTCCACTGTCTGGAGGTGAGGACTAGTTATATGAAAACACATACTGTATTACACAACTGTTTTTGGTTTAATAGTTAGAGAGTTTTTGACCATGGCGAACAAGTGATTTAAATAAGAAGGCCATTCTGTGTAAAACTTAGAATATATTTGGGAGAAACATTTTCTAATTCAACCAAATATTGAATTAAAACGACAGCAAAAATGAAGGCATGTAGGAATCATTTCTCTGCTCTGAATCTCTGCTCCAGGTGATCAACGAGATGCTTACTCAGCTGGCTAAGAGGAAGCTAGACGCTGTCATTGCTGAGGCTTGTGAAGCCCAGTTTAAACTTGAGTTCAGTCCCTCCACTACAGCTGAGTTAGGCAACTTCCTCACATTCCTGGATGAGATACAGGAGAGGGTAAGACGTACATTTCACGTTAATAGCAGTTTCTTTAACAATTGAAGTGTTTGTGACAAAACCAACAAAGTTATTTTTACAGTACGTAGTCATCAGCCCATCCTCTCTTCTGTTCTGTCTCCTCTTCTCACTTCCTCTCCTCTCCACCTTTTCCTATGCAAATCTATTCTGCTACACTCTATTCTCCCTCTTTCTTTTTTATCCCTCTCACCAGATTACGGTGCTAGAAGAGGAGCAGGAGACAGTGTGTCAGATGTACAATCTGATTAATATGTACTCAGTTCCCACGCCACCTGAGGATCTGGTTGTTTTTGCCACCTTGCAACCCTCCATAAACTCATTGCACAGCATCATTGATGAGGCAGCGGCAGAGAGGGACTCTAGCATGGACAAGTTTTGCAGCTCCCTGCACAAGGACATAAAGCAGCTGAACCGTGAGGTCATGAAAATCAAGCTTAAATCACAGGTACATGGAGAAGTTGTGTACATTTTTTTTTATTAACTAATGCAAGTTAATCGAAACAGAAGGGTCCTAGATTTTTTTTACTCTACACCATTTTCACTTGTTGGCCTTGTGGTTTTTCATGTGTAGGATCCACAAATCCTAGACATCAATGCAGATTCCTCCCAAGTGCGTGGGCTGCTGGGGGAGATACAGATTTCCATTGATGAGCTGCAGGCCCAGGCCTCCGCCTACACCTCCTACCAAAAGAAATTCAAGGTGCTGTAATTCTTTAGATCCTTTCAGTAATTCCAAAAGGATTCTTGCAAAGTCTTCCAAGTCAGTCATAAGAATTTTATCTTGCGTTGGAAAACTGGGTCCGAAGCAGAAAAGATCATGTTATTTAAACTTTACCGACAAACAAGCCAACCAACCCAACCCAAATTAGTTTTCCCCCTCTACCTTCTGATGAATAAAGGTGGAGGTGACCAAGTTCGACTCCCTGGAGGAGTTAACAGCAGAGTTTAGGCTGAAGCAGCTGCTGTGGGACTCTCTAGAGGAATGGGACTCTTTACAAGATGGATGGAGGCAGGTGAGGTGCACTTAACATATTGAATGCGAAGGCCTGAACACACATACGGAGTGTAATGTACAGACACATGTAAACAGCTCTTGCTCTCTTTTAAGTTTGACTATGTCCTTCCACGTTCACCCATCCCCAGAGCACACTCGAGCAACTGGACCTCGAGCACTTCAGCTCACAGGTCAACAAATATAGCAAATACATCAACCAGCTGGAAAAGGGCCTGCCACGCAACAATGTAGTGCCGAGTCTTAAGGACAAGGTGGAAGTCACGAAGCAGAGGGTGGGTAGGACAAGTGTTCTGTAGTGACTGACATTAATGTGTGTGGTGTGCTGCATAAATAACAAAATTAACCTTATCACAAATCTCTTTTTGAAATGATGCCACATTAAACGATGGACTGCAAGCAAGTACTAGTGATTTAGCCAGCAGTTCTTCACTACAACTTTTTGACTATAAAAAATCCTGTTCATGTGTTTTCCTTCAGCTGCCTGTGATCACTGATCTACGTAACCCATGTATGAAACCGGAGCACTGGAAGACTCTGGAGTCTATTGTGGGGACCTCCCTGAATGTGGAGGAGCTTACTGTGGCCGTTTTGGAGGAGATCAACATCTTCGCCTATGGAATGGAGATACAGGAGGTAACACATAAATATAGTTACATTATGAGCTTCTCTTGCTATACTTGTGAGACCTCGGTGACTGCTGACTATTAAGTCGGTAAAAAGGTATGTAAATATGTACTGCCACTTGCCCTTACCTAGTCTAACCTACTACCCCGCAATAAACTAATCTTTTTTGTATTTCTGACCTTTAAAGTGAGGTACACAAGCTGGTTATACAGTGCTAACATAACCCTTGACTTTTAGGTGTCAGGACTGGCTTCAGGAGAGGCATCAGTGGAGACCATTGTTACAAAGGTGCGTGGAAAGGGAACTACCTATAAATATACAGATATTATATGTCTATCTATATGTACTGGAGACAGTGCAGTAGAAGTGTACTCTACTGTCCTGTCTGTTGAATATGACTTACTTTAATCATGCCATTTTGTGCCCACATATGCCAATTTGATGACTCATACTGTATGACCCTACATTTGCATATTGACATACAGAGATTTCTGCTATTTTTAACACTTGCAAAAATGCTTCCTAGTATGATGTCCAGCTGAATCCCTATTTTTGTCAATTGTGTGTTGTGGTCACTTTTGGTGGTTTTATGGCTAGTGGATGGTGGCATGTGATGCGGTTATGATTGCAACGTGGTTGGACTTGGAGTAATACATTATGAGTGGATATGGTAAAGGCTTGCATTAATTATAGCCAATTAAAATCAGTTCCTCTGATCCACTGTAAAAGCAATGCCCACAGTTTTGTAATGAAGAGGAGAGCCAAGACAGGCTTCTCTCAAGAGGAAACTGATGTTCTTTTCCAGGAGCTGAAGAGCTGCAAAGAGTGAGCGGATATATGGCACCATAAATATTTTGCCAAAGATAGATGAATTTCTATTTTGTTTAGTCAGTTCGACACTTTGGGAAATATACTAAATATTTGCTTACTTGTCGAGAGTTAGATGAGACGATTGATACCACTCTCGTATCTTTCTGTTAAATAAGAAGCTCACCATCTCCTGGCTGTAGCTTCATATTTACTGCACAGACATGACAGTGGTATTGACTGTCTCATCTAACTAACAAGAAAAAGAATAAGCATGTTTCCAGAAACGTCAAAGTATTCCTCTAAGTTGAGTTTATGTTTCTGGAGACAAAAAAAGCCTGGTCACCATGTTTTCCACACATATATGGTTTATTTTTCAATTTTAGTAATAAACACAATAGCCACATGTGCAGCCCACGCTGTTTAACCTCTGCCCTCTCAATGAGCCTTGCAGGTGGAAGAGGTGTGGAAGACCACAGAGTTCACTGTGCTGTCTCATGGTGACTCCAAAGACATCTTCATCTTGGGAGGCACGGATGATATCCAGGTGGTAACATGCAGCACACACACTCTCACACACAGTCTGTAGTAGTGTTTCAGTGCATCTAATTGTGTGTGTTTGTGTGTTTCCATGTTTGTTTACCGTGAAGGTACTCCTGGATGACAGCATTATCAATGTGGGCACGGTGGCATCCTCTCGCTACGTAGCTCCCATCAAGCTCAGGGTGGACAAATTGCTGAGACAGCTGACCCTCTTCAACCAAACACTGGTAAATGCTTCGAAAAGAACAGCATTAAAGGCTTGTCTACATGCTAAATGCAGATTTTACCTTTGGATTTGGCCTCAAATGTTACACGGTAGCTCTCCCTAGTGGCTGTTCACAAGAAGCCAAACTACTTGCAAAAGAACTTATGCTTTGTTCATGTTTATTGAATTCTATATTTCGGTTCATGTAAGGAAAGACTAACAGTATCACATTTAAGACTAGAGTTTATTCATATTCCTCCTTATTTCTTTCTTTTCACTCTCCTCTTTCTACCCTCCTTTCCAGGATGAGTGGCTTACGTGCCAAAGGAACTGGCTGTACCTTGAGAGTATCTTCTTGGCTCCAGACATCAAGAGGCAGCTGCCCGCTGAGTCCAAGATGTTTCTTAAGGTGGACAAGTCCTGGAAAGAGATCATGGCAAAGGTCAATAAGATGCCTAATGCCCTTAAAGCAGCCACACAGCCTGGTAGGTAGCCACACAGCATTGATGTGAAAATAGACAAGAAGTCATGTATATGCAGAGACGGGCAGACAGATACACACGATCACACATGCAGTCACTCAGGTAAACACATTGTCACACTGTATACAAGCATGTCGTTTTATCCTACACAGATCTGTTGGAGACTTTTCAGCGCAACAACACTCTTTTGGATGAGATACAGAAGTGTCTGGAAGCCTACCTGGAGTCCAAGAGAGTCATCTTCCCCAGGTACACACATGCTTGGTTTGTTGCATATTACAACAACAGACTTTTACATCATACTTTGCATTCTTTTTTATCACCCTACATTGTTTACTTTATTTTTACTTCCTATCTTGGTTAGTGGTTTTCCATGTGCACAAACTAAAAAGACTATAATGTACATAGTGTATTGCTCTACATTTTCCCCCTTGACAGGTTACCAGTTGTTACTGTGAACATCTCTTCCCTGTGAGCACTGAGTGATAAACACTAAAATGTGGTTGCTGATGTGTAATAACTGCTTTGATATTCATCCTTTATCTGTCCCTCACAGGTTCTACTTCTTATCCAATGACGAGCTGCTAAAGATCTTGGCCCAGACAAGAAACCCCCAGGCGGTGCAGCCCCACCTTAGGAAGTGTTTTGATGCCATTACACGGCTAGAGTTTGCTTTGCTGCCTGAACACTCTTCTGGTGCTACAGGAACTGCGCTGGATTCTGGAGAACAGGAGAAGGTCTATAGCAAGGACATCCTGAACATGGTTTCTCCTGAGGGAGAGAAGGTCAGGTTTGAGTAACCTTAACACCTTCAGTCATCATGCTCTCTGTGTTTTATTCTACCTGTTGTTTTCTAGTTTCAGTCCTTGCTGAGAATGAGGGAGTGAGTGAGAAGGAAGAAATACACTCTTGTGCTACCTTCCTTACTGTATAAACTAGAACAGTAATTAACCTTGTCAACCATCTTGAATGACACCACTCTTCTCTTACTTAGCAACCCTAAATGACTGCAAGAATGAAGCAGATTCTCAAATTATGCAAAAACTTGTACAAGCAGTAATTAGGCAAACATTAGACGTGCCAAATTATGATTTCAGTTGATTAAAAAAATTGTTAATGAATTATGTCGCACTGTTTTAGAAACTACACATTTGTTAAGAATGCGAGCTATGAGAGCTATTTCTGGTCTGCCAGTGGAGGGCTGACTGGTCTTGTCCTCCACCACAGGCAGTCTGTGGCTGCTAGCTGTTTTCTGCTCTGAGTTTAGGTTTCTTTGTACCCCGCTGAAGAACAGTCTCTCCTCACTTATAAATTATACCACTGCAGTCACTGTGGTGTAATTGTGTTTGACATCTCAAATTCTACAACAAGGATGATTTTTGAGTGCACTGATTGTTCACTCGCTGTATCAGACACAGGGCTTGTCAGTTATGACCGCAAGGGGTTATTAGTTATCACCCTTGCAGTCCTTTGATCACAAAAGGCAAATGAAGGCTGTGAGAATTGACACAGAGGATTCACATGTAATCATGTCCTTAACTGTAACTGATTTTGTCCCTCTGTGTGTAAGTGTAGGTGGGTTTGACTAAAGGTCTGAAGGCACAAGGCAATGTGGAAGATTGGCTTTGCAAGGTGGAGGAGGCTATGTTCTCCTCGCTGCGACGCCTGAGCAAGGCTGCCATTGCAGACTACCAGGTGAAGTCTAGAGAGGAATGGGTGGTGGCTGGACATCCATCGCAGGTATACACACACACACACACACACACAAACATGTGCATTTAAGTAAAATAACAGTAACAGTAGTAACAGCCTTGTGTGTATACTATTTGTATATTATTACACACTTTGGCTTTGCATGGGAAAATGTGAATACATTATTACACATAATTATCAGTACATTTCACTTTCACATGCCAACCATGAGAACTGTTATAATTCTCTGATTGCTCACTTTGAGGAGCAAACCAAGACTTTAAGAATTATCGCTATTGTCAAAAGCTTTGTTAGATTTTGCAGTAGATTTCTATTATTTCGGGTGATTAGTCTTCTCTATTTTTATACAGTGATTTCACTTCATTTTGTGTCCACCAGGTGGTGCTGACCATCTCGCAGATGATGTGGTGCAGGGACATGGATGCCTGCCTGGAGGGAGACCACGACCACTTTGCTGCCCTGCAGGAATTTGAACTCACTAACTTTGATGTAAACCACACTAATTACTCTACTGCTGGCTGTTTCCCTAATTGTCTGGTTAAAAATTAGATTTGACTAAATAAATCTACGCTTGTGTCCAAGTATTTTAACTTTTTTAACTTCAGCTTTCTAACAGAATAATGTTGGTGTGATTGTGTGTGTGTTTGTGTGTATTCCAGAGGCTGAATGCCCTGGCAGCATTGGTACGAGGACAGCTGCCTACTTTACACCGCAATATCATCACTGCCCTCATCACCACTGACGTCCACGCCAGAGACATTGTCACAGATTTAGTCCGCCAGAAGGTACAATAGTGCAGTATT
>NTHP01000012.1:2044984-2090525 GCA_003416845.1 Oplegnathus fasciatus | reverse complement strand
GTTCAAACACACGGACACCTTCAAGCAGCTTATATCTATATCTGTTCTTGGCTTGCTATGATAGGTGCATGTATTGACTGAGGATTCTCAGGTGATCAGAAAAGATTTGTAACAACTCCCCACCCTATAAGTAACTAGCCCTCTTTTTCAGGTGGACACCAGGTCTAACTTTGAATGGCAGAGACAGCTACGCTACTATTGGGACCTGGACCTGGATAACTGTGTAGCCAAAATGGCTCTGTCTACTTACATTTATGGCTATGAATACCTGGGAGCCTGTCCTAGACTGGTTATCACACCACTCACGGTAACACACTAATACACATTGGCACTCAGACACATACTGTATATGACTGACACATGCCGTATCCTGTCCCAACCTTAATTTAACCCCTGTGTAACACAGAAACCTTTTTATGGATTATGTTGAATGTGACTGCAATAAGATCAAACTGGGAACACATATTTTATCCCCAGTTACACAAGCTCCCCCCAAGTGGCAGAGCTTCATAGATATTATTTACTTCATTCAGATTGCTTGTAAACCTACAGACCTGTTTAGAAAAACACAAACTAACATATTGTTGTCTTGTGCATTTTTTGTTTTGTTCAAACAGTCACAGTTGTTCAAACTGTCCTCTGTCTCTCACTCTGCCCTGATATGCAGGACCGCTGTTATTTGTGTCTGATGGGGGCTCTCCAGTTAGACCTGGGAGGAGCTCCAGCTGGGCCAGCAGGGACGGGCAAAACAGAGACCACCAAGGACTTGGCTAAGGCCCTGGCCATACAGTGTGTGGTCTTCAACTGCTCTGATGGACTTGACTACAAGGTCAGCCATGACAAATTGTATTCATCTATAACTACTTCCTTTGGGTTGCTTGTTTGTCCGCTATGGTCTTAATTATTTGTTCCTTCATTTCTTTCCCTGCACCTTTTCACTTACATGTGATTCAGCACTTATTCTCCTTTTGTTCCCAATAACTTTCTCTGCCACTGCATGTGTTACTAATTAGCTCTAGAAGGCTCTGTCTCTGTCTGTACCTACTAAGGGATGCCATTAGATGGCACTATTGCAAAAGCAGTCAAGCCATAGACACATTTTACAGAACCTTTAGTATAGCTGTGTGCTACTGAAACATTGCCTTAAACCAGATTTGGTCCTTTCCTCTATGATCTTTAAGCATTTTTTCTGTACAGTCTGCCTACCCCACCTGTAGCTGTTTGAGCAACATAAGTCAGTTGCATGTATGATAATAGGTATCATACTGTATCTGGCTGATAGTGACCTAAATGTGTTATTTGCACATGTATTTATTGCATAAACCAGGGGTTTTCAAAGTCTGAGACTGTGGGCCTGCCCTCAGACAAAGCTTGGAAAAAGGCGCTCTCCTCACCCCCCCTTAGTTTACTTGCGTAACTTCGCTCAATTACTGGATGCCTATGGGTTCATGATTATGTTATNTAGACACTCAACAATTGAGCCAAGATAGCCTAATATTGCTGTTTGACATAACTTCAGACTACACCAAATACATAAAAAAAGGTCTGTCCTAAGGCATTTATTAGTTTCTAACCCTGGGAAAGTGGGAAAAACTGTAAAATTCCCCAAAACTACTGTATTTCTGAACTAAATCTTTAATGAAATCACACACATTTAGGCTATTCTATGTGATCTCCTTTTGATAACTAATGTTCTAAAACTGTTTGGAGCCCCCCTGGGGAGGCCCGCCGCGCACTTTGAAAACCTCTGGCATAAACAACCTTAATAAAAGGTGCATTCTGTGATCCAAATGTAAGCAAAGGTTGATCAGTTGACAAACAAACACAATGCTGATATTGTATCCATAAGTAATAACCTTCAATTATATATAAGAACATATCTGTATTTTATAAGCCCCAAAACTTTAGATTGGGCTTTTAACCTTGAGACACACTGTACATTTCAATTTACTGTTAAACAGTACTTTGTCTTGCAGTGCAGTGAGCTCGGAGTCAGTACAGCTGAAAGCACACACTGACAGGTCAACTGGAAAGCCATTCTCTCTATGTCTGCTGTAGTTAGTTACTTGTAGCAGACACCTGTGTATTAGAGTTGGACGGGGCTTTGATTTAGCCAGGCTACAATCACAGCACGCTGGGGTTTTATGTGTTAATGCTTTGTTCGGCTCTGCTCCACTGTGGCTTAGCAACATTTAACTGTAACATTTAATTCCACTGTCCATGAGATATTGATAACTTTAAACAGTGTTTTTTGTGTCACCCATGGAAGTGGTGCAAGCAACACAACGTAACACAAGTATAATGAAATGTACTGATATTACCCGTCTCCTGCAGCTGCAAACATGTACTTGTGTTCTCTAGCAAACATGGCTGCCTTCTGCTCAAAAAGCTTGACATTTAAAGCCAAAAACACTATCTCCTCTTACTTTTTTATATTGGTATTATTATTGGAATTACAGGAATGTATGTATGTATTATGGCTACTTTTTCAAACTCACTTTACATGGACAAGATTGATCTCAAACTGATTTTAAAGGTATTATGTGCAGCAATGTAATCATTGAAATATATCTGATGTTCTGTACTTTGCTTAGTTATTGGTGGTGAAAAAAGTGGTGCTGATGTATTTCCACAATGAACTCGGTTACAACCAGAAAGAATTTACAATCAATTTAAAGATAAAAAAAAATATTAGAGTAGGCATATTTACCAGCATTACATTTTCATTAATGCATGTTGCTTTTGTCTGCAACATTTCTCTGATCCACTGAGACTTTGACTTCAACTACATCTTTTTCTGTCTCTCTCTTTGTCCCTAAGTCATGTTAATGGCTTGTTTACTGTATCTGGACAGATGTCTTCATCTATACAGCTAAGGCAGGGTGAGGAGTTTGGCTTAGACAAGTTGAGCCAAGATTATAGGTGTAACCTTGAATTACAGTCAGTTACACTTCTCTCTTCCAGATGATGGGGCGCTTCTTTAGTGGGCTTGCTCAGTCGGGTGCTTGGTGTTGTTTTGACGAATTTAACCGAATTGACATCGAAGTGTTGTCTGTCATCGCTCAGCAGCTCATAACCATACGAAACGCCAAAGCTGCTAAGGTACACCCACACAGATACACACAAGTTTTGCATTGTTCACAAGACACTTTGCATACTATGTACTGAGAAGAATTATGGACATTGCTCTACTATCTTAAAATTCTAAGTGACACCAAGTGATAAGCCATACAGATCTCAAGAGTTCATGGTTAGACTTTTGCTTTCACTGTAACAATGTGATGATGGTCTGCTATCACACTTTGTCACTGTAAAGTGATTTTCTGGCTTCACATGTTTTCTAAATGTATTTATAGTAATATATTGAGGAAATTCAACTCTTAAGCTTAAATGTTGTGATTGTATGTGATTTTTAACAAACACCTGTAATTTGCTTTACATAGATGAATAGCAATGAATTCCACGGGACATCGCGCAACACATTAACTTTCGTGTTGCATTTTATGACAGAAATCACACAGCTTTGATCTAATGTAATGTGCTTTCAACTGAATAGCAGCCAGTAATCTACTGTAGCATTACTGTATTTTCCAAAGAGGAGATAAAGAAAGACCATCAGGTTAGGAGCCAGCCCAGATTACATAAATTAGAAATGAATTTGGTCCATAAGTTACTGCCACACACAGACTTTACTTGCTTGTGTAGATGTTTAAGACATCACACTCACATAAACAAGAGTGTCACTCAATTCTGTGTTATGCAGCTGTCAAGGTTTCGATTTGAGGGTCAGGAGATCAAGCTGGTGATGACGTGTGCTGCATTCATCACCATGAACCCGGGATATGCTGGAAGAACGGAGCTGCCTGACAACCTTAAAGCTCTCTTTAGACCCATAGCCATGATGGTGCCAAACTATGCACTCATTGCTGAGGTAACAGGCTCCCTGCGTGTGCGTTGTTGTACATGCTTGTTTATTTTCTCTACATAACAGTTTGTTATTCCCTTGTTTCTCTCCCTCCCTCCAGGTGATTTTGTACTCAGAGGGATTTGAGTCCAGTAAGACCTTAGCGAGGAAAATGACCCAGATGTACAAGCTGTGCTCTGAGCAGCTGTCCCAACAGGACCACTACGACTTTGGCATGAGAGCCGTCAAGTCTGTCCTGGTCATGGCTGGGTCAGAGCTTCACACTCATGCATACACTGAGACACAAGTGCATTCAGTTATAAAAGGACCAGAAGGACCACTGTGACTCTGACACTCACACAGACACACATGCATAAATACACTCAGTATATTTAGCATCCATGTACAGAATGTGCTGTGAGAGATTGTTAACGATAAATGGATATATTGCTTATCAGCACGCAGTTGTCATATTTTAATCCATTGCAGTGACAGTCATCATCAGTGAGTTAGATGGTCATGCTTTGTGCTGACCTCTCATATATTCAGCAAATATGTTCATCAAATGCAAAAGCATAAAAGAATCAAATACAGTACCAGTGATTACTTAGATTAGAGGGTAAGAGCCTCTGATTGTTGAAATGACCCCATTCTTTCATGCTGTGACTACGGTTGATAACAGAAAATAAGCACTAGTTTCACTGTGTCATCTGTGTGAAATTCCTTCACTTAGTCAAATGCACATCATACCTCAAATGTATGAGCGCTGAGACACATGTAGAGATGAAGAACAAGATTAGGTAGACAAAAGAAAGGTTTGGAGACAGTAAAAACACAGTTGTTCCTGGTCTGTGTGGGTGCATAAGTAGATTTGAATGGATGTTCTTGACCATACGTAGTGAAAGTCATGCTTTCGCCTGTTGGTTATTAGCTGAAGCTCAGGGAACTGTTGTAATTGGCTGGTGATTCATTGTCTGTCTTTGCCTAGATATTGCTCCTCTGAGTCTGCTCATTCCACACTAAGCACACATTCATTATCTCCCACTCTAATGTCTCTAATGTTTTTTACTTTGTTTTTTATAATTGGGTGGAGCCAGCTTGTTGTGAAGATCAGGTTGTGCAATATTGAATTATCAGCTCCCGTTGGCTGCTTATTATCTTTATTACATCCATATTTGAAATGAGTCTATTTTCCACTAATTAATTTGCCCATTAGAACATTAATTTTCCCATATTGTTAATATTTATTTCAATGAATGCACCGACTTCTTTGGAAGAGAAGCCTGTGTCGTCACTTTTGAAGTCATGTTGTCAAATGAAAAGTTACTGGATTTTCTTTTTTAATGGATTTGCTTCAATATATTTATGCATTTTTTATGAAACTGACTAGTTAATCGAGGCAGTTGGCAGCAGTGAACAACATGTAAATTGAAAACCCAGGATTGTTCTGTAGTATGACCAAGACAAAGTGAGGAATGAAGCTAACAAAGAAAAAATAAAGCAACAAGTAAAGAGACTAATGGCCTAAAGAGGATAAATCCAGGATAGTGGAGAGAGTGGCTAGAAGCTTTAGGATTGCTACCAGTAAAATATAACTCGTCATATTGTATGATAAGTAAACTTGCAGTGACTCTTTGACAAATACTTTGAACACTTTGAACAAAATGCTTGATGTATAACAAAGTTTACATGAAATGCATATAAATTGTTTTTTTTTTGGGGGGGGGTGCATAGGTCTCTAAAGAGAGAAAACCCACACCTCAGTGAGGATGTGGTTCTTATCAGAGCCCTGAGGGATTCCAACCTGCCAAAGTTCCTTGTTGATGATGCTGTGCTGTTTGGGTAAGCCTATCAGACATTTTGCTAAGGAAGCACATCGAACTTCTGGTGCTCCAAATGCACACATATTGAAAAATAACAGGATATAAAAACGTGTGTTGTTTTTATGTTGTTACATGTGAAAACAATTATTTTCTATTGTGTGTGTATATTATATGTGTATTTGTATGCCGACCCCCCCTCCAGTGGTATCCTATCGGACCTCTTCCCTGGCGTCTGTATCCCAGAGCATGACTACGGTGTGCTACACTCCACCATCCTGGAGTCTCTGGTTAAGCGAAACTTGCAGCCACTGGCTAGCATGACCAAGAAGGTACAAGGGGGAAAAGTGATGTTCTTTTATGTTTTTGAATTTATTGTATTATTTCCTTTCCTCTCCTAATATTGTATTATACAGTATTTTACCTGTTTTTTAACTTCTGTACCCTGCCTGTGGTACTCACGCCCATTCCCTCCTACTGAAGATGTAAGTCTTTATTTCCTTAAACATCTGGACACGGTAGACTACAGTTGATAGAGTAAATAGTGCATTGGTGGGGGACTGTTTTCAGCTGTGACTTAATACACATTTGGTGTATTAGTAAGTATTTACAGCATCAGTAAAGTGTATGTGAGATTAACTCAAAATTAACCATAGTGCTTATCTAATCATTATGAAAGAAAATGTCAGACGTTGTCACCAGCAGGTAGAGTAGATCGTCCACTAATCACAGGGTTGGTGGTTCGATCCCCAGCTCCTTCTGTCTATATGTCGAAGTATCCTTGAGCAAGAAACTGAACCCCAATTGCTTGCAATACTTAGACCAGTTCATGGAAGCTTGCCACCATTGATGTGAGTGTGTGTGTAATGGATAAATGAGAGGCAAATTGTAAAACTCTGTGGATAAAAGCTCTATATAAATGAATTCCATTTACCATGTCGGTTACGTTTTGGAATATAACACAGGAGAATAAGCTATATCAAGCTTTGGCTGCACAGGCAATAGTTCTTAATATGATACATTCGTTCTTGTTTTTGTATTTTCATTAGATTTGTTAACAATAATAAAAATATAAAATAAGCCTTATCTTTTATAGGGTCAGTTCACCCAAACAAGTATACATATTTTTTCGCTTACTTTATCTCTAGTGTAGCCATGCAGACATTCTAGTTTTACTTGCTCAGTTTTGAGATATCTGTCTCTGAGATTCCTGCAGCCACCACAATATAATGGAGGTGAATAGAATTTAGAGGCTTTGTGTTTGTTTCACTTTGACATAGTAGTAGACTTGTATGCATTTGGTGTATTTTGTAAAACTTGTCTGTCAAAACATGCCCTCATTCCTCTCCTTTCCACTTCTTTTTATATGAACAGGTGATCCAGCTGTATGAGACCATGTTAGTGCGTCATGGTGTGATGTTGGTAGGGCCTACTGGTGGAGGTAAGACCACTGTCTACACCATCCTGGCCGACACACTGGAGACCCTCCATCGCACAGGGAACAAGTCTAACAACCCCTTCTATCAACCTGTCAAGACCTATGTTCTCAACCCCAAATCTGTCACAATGGGAGAGCTCTACGGAGAGGTACACAAGAGAATAAATGACCCAACGGCTTCCTTGCTTCTCTCTCTACATTCATTGATTATTTACCTCAACCCCTCAGGTTAACACATTAACATTGGAGTGGCGTGACGGACTGATGGCGCTGAGTGTCCGTGATGCTGTCAGCGACACCACTGATGACCACAAGTGGGTGATCTGCGACGGGCCAGTTGATGCTCTGTGGATTGAGAACATGAACACGGTGCTGGATGACAACAAGATGCTCTGTCTGGCTAACAGCGAGCGAATCAAACTTACTCCATCCATACATATGGTGTTCGAGGTTAGAGCTGAACATAGTGAAAGAAGAGTTTTATGTTTTGTTGTTGTTGTTTCCAAAGTCGTATGCACAGTGTCAAGGGTAAACAGCTAAAGCTTGAATATTTTGATACTGTTTTAGTGAAAACTTACATGGTGTTACATTATTTTCTGCTCCTCGATCAGTTAATTTAATCCCCTTCATTAACTGTGTTTTTCAGGTCCAGGACTTGGCAGTGGCATCTCCAGCCACAGTCAGTCGCTGTGGGATGGTATATATTGACCCAGATGAGCTCAAGTGGATGCCCTATGTCCAGACATGGATCAGTGGTCTAGGAGCCAAGGTTGTACATACTGTATCTCTTTCATTCTCAGATCTTTTATAACACTATTTGAAATTGCAAAATGCTTGTGAAAGTGGCTAAAAACATGCTCATTGTAATGGAGAATTTGTGCTTGAGGCTTGGCATTTAGCTGCTTCAAAAGCAGTATTACATGTTTGCATAAGTACTGTATTTATCTGACATGTGGTCCCACAGGCCAGTGTTGGTACATACAGTATAGTATATACGTTTTTGATACATTAATTGTATCAGGTTCCAGACTGTTTGTGCACTGGTACACGGATGGTCATGTGCCTTTTCAAGCATTACAAGCAAGAGAACTTCAGCATCAGCATAAACTTTGATGACAGCACATCACATCAAAGTTTATAGCTTGCAACATTAGCCCTGAGCCTTTGAGGGTGGCTTGACACCACAGTGAGAGTGTGTCATTTCTGCCCTCAACCTTCAAATCTCTCTCTCTTGTTGTGTATCTCTCTCTATCTTAATGTCTAATTGACTGAGACTATTCTGTTTGTTGACAGGCATTTATCTGATAATCTTTCATTTGTTTGATGCTTTTGTTGGCTTCCTTGTGTCTGCCCTCTCCTATTTTCTCTCCACATTTATCTCCCACCTTTGAGTATTTCAGACTCTACATTAAGCTACTTCAATAATTTTTTAACAGACAACATTTTTTTTTGGGAAGGGACTTTCTTTTCGTAGTTTAAGTCTTACATTCTGCTTTGTCTGGGATAACTTTGATTACACTTTCAACACATTTGTGGAGTTGTTAGAGTTAGAGTTTATTAGAGTTTTTAATGGATTTTGTATTGATCTCCACTTTGCTATTTTAACTGTCTCTGTGTCTCTTGGGGACAGGGAGAGCATTGCCCATACTTGTTCTAATTCTCTGTCTTCTCTGTCTTACACTCTCCCTGAAGCTAGTAGATAGTATACTTGTTCAAGGAATAGTTCAACATTATGGGAAATAAGCTTATTCCCCTTCTTGCTGAGAGTAAGAGTTAGATGAGAAGATCTATACCACCCTTATGTCTGTCATTTAAATATGAAGTTACAGCCAGACAGTTAGCTTAGCTTAGCATAAAGACTGGAAATAGGAAAACAGCTAGCCTGGCTGCTGCAGCTTTATCTTTAGCGGACAGATATGAAAGTGGTATTGATTTTTTACTCTAATTCTTGGCGAGAAAGTGAATAAATGTTTTTTTCCAAAATGTCGAACTTTATAACGTGAACTAACTAGGTTGCTTCTGTGATTACTGTATGTAGATAACATCACTTAAAGACCACTGCATAACCTCTTCCTCCTCTGCCTTTATCCTTCTCTCTGTGACCCTCTTTCTTCCTTCACCCTGTGCTGTCTCTCTAGCTCCCAGACCCAGTGCGAACATACCTGCTGGAGCTGTTTGAGCAGTATGTGGAGAAGGGTCTTCAGTTCGTGCTGAAGCATTGCACCCAGGTGATTCGCCAGGTGGACATCAGTAAAGTCACCACTCTTTGTTCCCTGCTAGAGGCACTGCTGCTGGGCAAAGGAGGCCCGAACCTCACAATGGTACATTAAACGCAAGATTTAATTGTCACTTTAGTCTTAAAAACTAAACACTTTAAAATGAAGACCCTGTAGATGATTGGATCACACATACTGTATACGGAAATGGACAAGAGCCTGATGTAGGCATAATGTGAACCATGCCATTACTTACAGTACTAACTGAACTTCTTCCTTTTTTATATTTGTGTGTGTGTGTTGGTGTCAGGATTCCAAGCACCTCAACAGTGTATTATGTCAGACTTTCATATTTTGCTACCTGTGGGCAGTAGGCGGCAACCTGACCAGTTCTCACTGGGATGCTTTTGACACCTTCGTCAGAGAGCAGTTTGAAGCCAACAGCAATGCTAAGGTATATACCTGTGCACACACCCACAGATACGCACAGAGATAGATAGAAGAGATGGAGGGTCTTTGGCACTGTACTGTATTGTAACATTTGCAGACACCACATGCTGCCACTCAAGGCATTTTTTTATACCTCATCTGTATTACTGAGAGTCCAAATCCATTTACCAACACGTTTGCTGGTATTAGCATGAAATATGTGAAAAGGCCTGAAGGTTAGCTCATATTATACATTACATCAAAGTACTCTTGGCACTGGATGTATCTAGCTGGAGCACAGCTAATCTGGAAAATAGGATTCTTCTCTATGATAACAGTCACTCATGTGAAATGAAGACATTAAGAAAGAGCATCCATATTGTACATTTTAGTAATACCTTCAGTGGATTACAGGGAACATTTTGGAAAGGTACATCAGATAAAAGGATGAGCTTTGTGCCAAGGTTATAAAAGTCCATTGCATATCATTATTCTACCTTGCCAACTTTGGAGGATTATGAATCAGCTGTTATAAAATGGAGGAAATAATTGTTATTTGTGAAGAATGAGGTGCAGAGAAATAGATGAAAGAAGGTGGGTGCTGATATTATGGGTCCTTCAGTCCTTCAGCCTAATGGGAAATGGAAAGTTAATTGTTTGAGAGGGTTGTCTTGGCCTGCAGTAGTGGCAGATGATTAAGGGAATGTCTTACTGACAGAGGCAGAACACAGTAGGGTAGGAACATGACTCACTCACATTAAGGTGGAGTGAGTCGTGTATGTAAAAGATGCATGAAGGCTACAGAGTATCATCTGGAACATCCCACATGCTTCCACATCTGTTCATCTGTCTGTGCATAAGAAGGTGATGTTTGTTGTTTTGGTGGTGGTGTGTCTACATTTACATCAGAATTGTTTGTGTGTGTACGTTTTTGTGTGTTTACCATGAGATGAAGCCAGTGCAGCCAGCTCCCAGCTGTGAAGCTTGAGGGAGTACAAACTGCACACACACACACATCAGTAACAGCAGGATTCAAGGAAAAAAATATGGCAGACAAATACTAATTCACATGCCACAGGGAAACTTCCAAAGTACCACATAATAGAAACTACAACGAACAACAGAGTAAAATGAGTTTTTTTAATGCCTGATTTCTAAGGAGGTTTTATAGCTAATGACATACAGTTTAATGTATGTATTTCATTAGACTATATTTTCCCTGTTTTAGTGTGTATTTTCATGTGTGTAGTTCAATGTGTATTCATATGTGCCGTGTAGCTCCCGAAGTCTGGTACCCTGTGGAGTGTGTACATGAACTTTAACCACAAGCGTCTGGAGCCATGGGAGAGGATAATCCCTTCATTTAAATACAACAGCGAGCAGCCTTTTTTTGAGATGCTGGTTCCCACCACAGACACCGTCCGCTACGGCTACCTGATGGAGAAAATGCTATCTGTGCGACGCTCTGTACTCTTCACTGGCGGCACAGGAGTGGGGAAGGTAAAGATTCATTGAATACACTAGAAACAGGAGCAACACCGTGACATACTGTACTTTAAATCGTAGCACACTGACCTAAGAGACAGAAGTGAGGGAACCCAGATACAACGCTATGTTGATAATTATTTGCCCACTTGTGTCCTTTAGAAAACACTAAAGGGGCATCTGGGTTGCCTACCACAGCTGAAACCTGGGCTCAGTTCCCAGCAGTAGTGCTTCTGGCATTAGCAGGCATTTCAGTGAATACAACCGGCAGTATCACTGCAAAAGCAAGTTCATTTGATTGCTTTTTGCACCTGGTTAGCCAGGACCCACTGCATGTGTAAGCTTGAGACACACCTCTTTGTGAGTTTGCAAACACTGTATGAAAACTATATTCACATATGGGGAGTAGTGTTGGATTTAACAGCGAAGAATATACAGGAAACAAAGAAAACAAAGAACAAACTCCAATGGAAAAACTGGAAAATAAGCTTATTAAAAACAGTGAAAATACTGTTGTCTTATCTTTGCCTAAGCATATTTCAACCAGTATTTCTGAGAAACTCCTTGCTGTCAAGTGGCTGGTGAGTCCATGTCTACAGAAGGAAGCACCCACCCTCCTGACTAAATGTGGAGAAAGGATAGCTAGCCATGATGAGTAAATGAAGGCGAATAATATACCCTAAAAACCAGTAATAAAATTAAATCTATTAATTACTACACTCATTCAGGTGAACTTTAAAATACAAGAAATACAGTAGTTGTAGAGGTCATTGCAAAATCCATATGAAGTACCCCAGTAACGAATGACTGTTAAGTTGTGGTGCTGAGTTCCTACTATTAGGCTGTTTTATTATGCTAAACCATAGATCCCCAAAGTTTGGTTGACAGAAATTTCAAGAGATTTTTGAAAAGCTTTTTAATCTAATGAAACTTGTTATGGTGTTATGGGACAAATTTGTTAGACAAGAAGTAATGTGTGTCAGTGTTATTCAAGTATTTTTATGCATCTGTCCCTTACAGTCAGTGGTGGCTCGGGGCCTTCTTAACAGTATCCAGGAAAACGCAGGATACCTTCCAGTCTACATCAACTTCTCTGCTCAGACCTCTTCCGCCCGCACGCAGGAGATCATTGAGTCCAAACTGGAGAAAAAGAGGAAAAACATTCTGGGTATTAGCTCGCAGTTGCATTACCACACAATAATTTCTATACTGCAATGTAGAAAATCTGTGTAAAAAGTTGGCAGTAATGTGTAGTTAATGTGCTAAAACATGCAAAACCTGGTATCGCCCTTGAATGAGAAACTTAGTCTAGCCACCATCCATCTATCTGTTCATACAGTTGTCCTTCAATATTCTGCTTTTTCAATCCATCTACATACAGTATTATCCATTCTTTCCATCTGTCCATCTGTCAATCTGTACATCTGTTAACTTTTTGTCCTTCTCTCTTCATCCTTTTCCTTTGCCCCCCTGTAGGTGCTCCTGGTAACAAGAAGTTAGTGGTCTTTGTGGACGACCTGAATATGCCTAAGCTGGACAGTTATGGCTCTCAGCCCCCTATAGAACTCCTCCGTCAGTTCCAGGACTTTTCTGGCTTCTATGACAGAAACAAGTTCTTCTGGAAGGAGATCCAGGTATAAATGTATAGAAATAAGATGGAATTGACAGTAACGATTATGTATGTGCATACGTCTGACTTTGGCTGCAAGGAGTTCATTTATAGTGTCCTATAACATGGAACTGTCCCTTTTATGAATCTGCAAACAGACGAGTAAACATGCCCTTCAGTATTCGGTTGGAACAGTTGATTTTTTGCCTTTAAAGGAACATTCACACATTATGGCAACTAAGTTTGTTTGCTGTCTTACAGAGAGTTAACTGTCAACTTAACCAAGAGGACAGGACTGCTGAGGTGCTGCAGTCACTGGGCTCAGCTGTTTTTAGGCCAGACTAGCTCCAACCTATACTCTCATCACTTGTTAAGCCGCAATTCTTGTTTTCTGTTTCTACACAGAAAAAACATCCTGCAAACAAGACAGTTTTGGAGTTGTTGTAGGGCACCTTAGACAGAATTTGTGTAGGTGTTTGCTCCTGTTTCCAGTCTTTATGCTAAACTAGGCCAAATCGTTCAGGAGCTGTACTTAACACACAAAGAGGAAAACGATATTGATGTTCTCATCTAGTTCTGGGTGAGATGGCAAACAACCATATTTTCCAAAATGTCCCAAAGGGTACCTTTTTAATGTCCGATTGGTTTTCTGTTAAGTAAAAAAGTGTCGATATAGCTCTTTAGTTTTTGTTTTTTACACAGTCAGCATCAACTTAATTTGTTTTCTAGTTGGACTTCCAATGAAGTTTGTTCATTTATATAAGAAACACATTCATCTTGTGTGCCTGTGTGTGTTTGCATCTGTATTTGTGTTAATACAGAGGACCCATATTTGTATTCTGCATGGATATAAAGTTTCCTGCATTTCACTTGTGCTATACAACCACATACACACACTCACAAGACTGATTGTACATTAGACTGCATTTGATGTCTTATAGTATAATGTAGCTGGGTGTGTGTATGAGTGTTGGTTTGCAGGTCTGTATGCGTGATGTTGGAGTTGCACATAAGCAATACATTCAGGAGCTTGCGTGTTAACGCACTGCACCACAGCCAGACAAGGTCATAAACTTATGAACAGCATATATACTATATACTGTAAGTACATGCAGAGTTCTCAGTTTTTATGTGAGAAGAAAGGTTTATATTCAGGGAGGAGGTGAGTATGATTTTGGAAAGGTGAGTATGGAAACAAAATTAAAGCCACCAACTTATTATTTTATTCAATATACTTGTTTTTCCATTCACCCTCTCATTCAGCTAATTCATCCTCCTTGTAAAGAACTTTTTTTAGATTACATTTTTAGTCATAACATACTGTATATCAAGTTCAGGATTTAAAAAAAGACACATCCAAGGTTTAACATCTGTGTTCCTACTAACCACAGCCAGAATCAGTACAGCACAAGATAGCACAAGAAGATATTTTAAATCTTGCAACTGCCTGCCCTCACAGGGATTCTGGCCATTTCTGTATCTCCCTTGGATGCTCCATGTCACTACTGCCTGCTCAAATGGAGAATCTTGTTACTTTCACTGACAACATGTGTCTTGTTTTTTTCCCTCAGGAGAAAATAAGACACATATTGCCCTTCTGGATTTTTTGAATCTAAAGAAATGCTAATATAGTTACCTAACTATGTAAAACCAGATACTGGAATATCAGCAGTAGAAATATTCTTGTTGTTTACAGATCAGATTGGATTAGGGGTGGCATTCTCATATGTTTAAATTAAATTTATGTACATCTGAAATAGAGAGAAAATGCAAGTGGGTAAGCGAGAGAGACAAACTAAACTGAAAATAAACTTTATTCGGTGCTGTATTTCCATGCATACAGTTTACTAGACAGCAATTAATTTACATTGATAAACCCAATCATCTTTTCATGTTTCCACCAGATAGATGCTAAACACCATGTACTGAAATAATATTTTCTCGTGCTGAAACAATGTCAACCAATTGATTAGTATATTGAATGAAAATGAATCAACAAAAATTCTAGTCTATAGTCATTTAACGGCTTAAGTAATTTTTCGAACATTCTCTTGTTCCAGCCCCTCAAATGTGAGGATACTTTGATTTACTATGTTTTAGGTCATTGTGAATTGACTCTCTTCGGGTTCTGGGCTGTTGGACAAAAAAAGCAACATGAAGGTGTCGCCTTGGGCTCTGGAAAATTGTGCATGTTTTTTTTGTTTTTTTTTTACTATATTCTCACATTTTGTAGACTAAATTAAATGATTAAGAAAATGATTGAGAAAATAATCAACTGATTAATGAAAATGTATCATTACTTAATTGAAAATAATTGTTACTTGCAGCGTTAATATTTTCCCACACATTCAACATTTGTTTTGGGTCTTGCCCTGCAGGATCCCAATCCCATTTCAGTTCTCTAGCTGGAGACAGTTGGTCAAGTTTCTAATGAGAAACATGTTCATCTTTTCTTGCCCTCCTCCCTTTTAAATTTTGGCAAACCCTCTTTCCTTTCTACTCTACCTCCTTTCGTCCTGTCCTCCAGGAAATGACCATTGCTGCAGCGTGTGCTCCTCCAGGAGGGGGGCGCAATCCAGTGACCCCCCGATTCATCCGCCACTTCAGCATGCTGTGTCTTCCCACACCCTCTGAACACAGCCTCAAACAGATCTTCAAAGTGAGTCAGACACACATGCACAGACATACACAGATACACATCAATACACAAAGAATCATGGCCCTCAATGAGTTTTCACATTCACATTGAGGATAAGCCACATACTTACACAGAGACACAATTACTTTTCCTTAAACCTCATATCTGTTATATTACTGCTTTGAAACCTGTGCTCAAAGCTACAAACTAAATTTAACTAAAGAAACTTTACTCATCATAAATAATTTTGTTCTTAACTGGTTCAGGAACATTATTATGTGGCCAAAAACGTATAATGTTCAAATACTTCTCTCTATGATATCTTACTCTTGCTCTCTCACTCTTTCTCATTCCTCCATTTCACCCCACTCCCCACTATTAATTTTATTTAATTGCACTTTATTCCTTCTTTCATGCTTATTACAATGTCTTTTCCCTCCCAACCCTGCTCCAGGCCATCCTGAACGGTTTCCTCAGTGAGTTTTCCCAGGCGGTGAAGGACTGTGCCGGTCAGATTGTGGATGCCGCTGTGGAGATTTACGACCGTTTGAGTGTAGATCTGCTGCCCACTCCAGCTAAGTCCCACTATGTCTTCAATCTCCGGGACCTCTCCAAGTGTGTCCAAGGTGAGACACACACACAAGGTTGGCACACACAGACACGTGCACATTCAGATCAGCTCATTGGACACCCAGGGCTCTGCAAAGAACAGTTGCAGTTGTCACAACTGCTAACGACTACCAGTGTGTGTGTGTGGTTGTGTGTGTGTGTCAGAAACAGAAACACAAATATGAGAGAGAAAAAGATAACATGCATACAATTGAAACACAGGAAGCAGAATAAGGTGTTAAGGAATAAGGGTGCTGCCAGATGAAATGTAGGCATGCGTTTTCCTTCTAAACACTGCACCACTGCACTAGATGAATTGCAGCACCTAATGGGCAAGCCACTTACCCATTCATGTGTAGTATCTTGTATCCAGTTTTTCCACTTTCAGCCTTTAATATGCATTTTGAATGACCACTTGAGATCTGACTTAATCAGTGGGTTGGTTTTTGGGTTTCACTTGTATTTCCAGGCACAGGTGATAGGATCACTAAAGATACATTTCACTGTTAAGTATGGAACCACATTGGTTACACAGGCATACAGCATGTACACCCTCTTATTTCCTCAACAACACAAACTAAACTTTAGCTCTCCTAAAAAAGACTGACAGATACAGAGAGTGTCTAAATCTTTGTACCCTCACAGCATGGGACATGGCTATGACTTTCAAGCCACATTACCAACATTTATAAACACTGTCTCAGCCTCATGCTCCCAAATCGTCTGCACCATCACCCCCCTCTGCCTCCTTCCATCTTTCCCTCCCTCTCTTCCTTTACCCAGCAGGCATCATTACAGTACAGAGATGAGCTGAAGTAACTTCTACGACTGCTGTCTATACACTACTTGCTCAACATAGCTAGAATGCATTACTCAAACTCACAGTTCCCTGTAGCAATACATACTGTTGGTGAGGGGTAATAAACACCCACTCTTCATTTTCTTATACTGTATCGCTGGCATCACACGGCCTCTCTCTACACAACGTCTTCTTCTGTTTTGTGTCCCTTCATATGTATCCTTAGTAGTTATCTTTATGCTGCTGCTTACCTTTTTGTTGTACATTTGTTGTTTTTCTTTCTTTCTTTTGTTTTCTTTGACATATTTTTGTGAGCCCCCTTTTTTCATCTTTACGGCTGTTTTTTATGTATTATGCATATACATTTAAGATGAAAAAACTGAACATGTCTCCTTTTCATGTATCTTTCCCTCTCTTGATGTCCAGGTATACTGCAGTGTGAGCCGAGTCAAGTGAGAGACAAGAACCAGATCTTCCGTCTCTTCTGCCACGAGTGTCAGCGAGTGTTCCACGACCGGCTCATCAACAACCAAGATAAGACCTATTTCAACACCATCGTCTGTGAGATGGCCAGTAAGAACTTGGTCACAAAGACTGTCCCCATTGCTCACTTTGCTAAATGCACAAACTGTTTGAGTCCTGCACATGTAGGACTATGTGTCACTCTACCCATTTTCCACTTATTTTGCATCTTTACCAGTTGAAGAATACCCCTCTTTTTGACCTTCTCTCTCTTTCTGCCAGGCAAATATTTTAGCATTAACTTGGAGCCCTCATACTTTGTGACTCAGCCCATCATATTTGGAGACTTCATCAAGGTCAGATTCTATCTTCTTATTTAAAATGCTTGATAAGTTCAGAAAATATTTGATTATGTTTACACTAAGATACCTCACAACACTTATTTATTCCCATTGGTCTCCATCTAATAATCGCTGTAGGTGGGTGCAGAGAAAGAAGATCGTCTGTATGAGGATCTGACAGACATGGATAAGATTCAGGCTGTTCTTCAGGACTACCTCGATGATTACAACATGACCTTCTCCAAGGAGACCAAGCTGGTTTTCTTCCAAGACGCCATTGAGCATGTCTCCAGGTGTGTAAATGCGAACTTCCACCACTGAATTTCCAGATTTTTTGTAAGGGGACTTCTTAGTTGGTGGTTAATGGATTTTAGCTGTAGGTGGTACAAACTGTGAGATGAAAGTCATACCAAGGAAGACGGAAGAGTGTTTTTGACTCTTGAAAAACTTCTCTCTGGTACAATTACAGTTTAGTGTTTGAAGGAGGTATAGATACATTGCATAAAATTGAACATATGTTGCTGTTGTTGATGAGGTGACTCTAAAATATTTAGATGAGGTTTGATAGAATTAATTTGTGTACACCAAGTCTCTGCTTATGTTTATCAGTAGTGAGTAGGTAGAGTTACAGGGTTTTGCTACAGACCCTCTGAGAGGATACATGGCTCACGTGGCAAGGAATACGTATACATATGTATATATATCTTTATAACCACTACTTTATAACCACTACTTTTCCTGCTTTTTTCCTTACATATGATGACAGTGATTTTACCTTATCTTCTAGGATTGCCCGTATGATTCGCCAGGAGAGAGGCAATGCCCTGCTGGTAGGGGTTGGAGGTACAGGCAAGCAGTCACTCACTCGGTTGGCAGCCCACATGTGTGGGTACCGCTGCTTCGAGATTGAACTGAGCCGAGGCTACAACTATGACAGCTTCCATGAGGACTTGAGGAGGCTCTACAAGATGGCTGGTGTGGAGGGCAAAGATATGGTGTTCCTCTTTACAGATACTCAGGTATGATGGAAGGACTTGACTGATTTGAAAATAATATGACTTTTGGATGCCTGCAGATTGTTTTTTCTTTTTACACATCCAAGTATATTTAGGTGTCCCCTTTCCTGTTGTAGATTGTGGTGGAGGAGTTTTTGGAGGATATCAACAACATGCTGAACTCTGGCGAGGTGCCTAACCTTTTTGAGAAAGATGAGCTGGAACAAGTGCTAGCTGCCACCCGCCCTAAAGCCAAAGAGGCTGGAATCAGTGAAGAGAACAGGGATGAGGTACGCACAGACACAAACACTTGCTGTAGAAAACAATCATTCAGGCAGTGAGATATAACAGAAGTAAAAACAAAGACTGACCACTATCAGTAGCTAAAAGAATATAATTACTTGCACAACATTTCAGAAACAACACACACTTGTGTTTCCCACAAGTGGACAAAATAGCCATAGAGTCTGAGCAAGGGCAGTCAGTTAAAATCAGTGCCCCCAAGTGAGTTGTAAGAAAATATCAGCCTTTCATGTTATCTGCCTGCTGAGACCGAACCTCCAGAAATTATGGAATCTCTGCATGTGTGTGTGTGTGTGTGTGTATGTGTGTGTGTGTGTGTGGCCTTCAGGTGTTTCAGTATTTCATCTCTCGTGTACGGGAGAAGCTGCACATTGTGCTGTGTATGAGTCCCGTGGGCGATGCCTTCAGGTCCCGCTGTCGTATGTTTCCTTCACTGGTCAACTGCTGCACCATTGACTGGTTTGTGCAGGTATGCTGAGATAGGTCTCATTTTTCTGACCATAACCAGTCATATATAATTACTCAGTTTGGTTTTGGGGTTGTGAAATTAAGGATGATTATGTAAATATTATACATAGCCATAGAATATAAATGCAATTATTCCAACTAATATAAACATGTTATAGGGATAATCTACATGATGTATCACTCTCCATGTTTTGAACCAGTCTACAGCACCATTCTTCTTTCATTCTATCCTGGCAGCTATACCTAAAATGTAATTTCTTGTCCACTCTGACATACTTTTGCAGCCCCTTCTTTTTTCTTACTGCATTTTTCTTGTTTTACAAATGTCCTCTCTCACAGCCACTAGTCTCTTCACCTGCTCTCATTCAGGATTGTAGCTTATGTCTTTCTTTCCATATCGTTCCATTTATGTCCTTTGTTAGCATATTGAATTTTTTTGATCCAGTTGTGGAAGCTTGTAATTTGCATCTTTATTGAATGTCTTTATTATTGCATTTTGTAAATGTTTTATGTCTTTCTATTGCTGTTCTGTTGAATCTCTGTGCAAATAAACAAAAGCTAAAATAAAAGCTATGTATCCTTGCCCTTGCTACAAACCTTGTTTCACTCTTTCCTCTTTTCCCCTTTCCCCTCTGGTGCCCAGTGGCCTCGTGAGGCACTGCTCTCTGTCTCCCAGGCCTTCTTCCAGAATGTGGACTTTGGCAGTGAGGAGCTGAAGCAGAGCTTCTCAGCCATGTGTGTGGAGATCCATGTTAGTGTCACTGACATGGCTGAGCGCTTCTACTCAGAGCTGAGACGTAGATATTACACCACGCCTACCTCCTACCTGGAGCTCATCAACCTCTACCTGTCCATGCTAGAGGAGAAGAGACAGCAGTTAGTGCTTGTAAGTCCAACCATCAAAATGCCTTAGCAGTTATGATTACAAGTGATTAGTTGTCAGTTGTGGTGTTGATGATAAATATTTACCTGACATTGTTGAAGAGGAAATAGCAGCTAGTTGCTCTAACTGGTGGTTAGTAGTAATTGTGATAATTTTTCTCTGTGATCAGCTTCTTTGTGATTGTGGCAATATAATGCATTTTGTCTTATTTTGTAGATTACGTCTGCATGCAAAATATGCATAATATATCTGTGTGGGGGTGTTTATGTATAGGCCAGGGATCGTGTGAAGAACGGTCTAACCAAACTGCTGGAGACCAATGACCTCGTGGACAAAATGAAAGTGGACCTGTCTGCTCTGGAGCCAGTCCTCAAACAAAAGTCCACTGATGTTGATGCCCTCATGGAGAAACTGGCTGTAGACCAGGAGAGCGCTGATGAGGTCTGTGTGTGTGTTTATGTGTGTGTGTGTTAGAGAGAAATATGGTAGTATTATCGCAGAACTTTAAAAAATGTGTCTATTGTCTCCTGTAACTTGCTGAAAAAGCATGACATCCTTTTCTCGCTGCTGTGGTGTATGTAACATACAAAAATATATCCTTGTCACAGGTGCGTAAAGTAGTGAAAGAGGATGAGGCTTTGGCCAAGGTCAAAGCTGAAGACACGCAGGCCATAGCTGATGATGCCCAGAGGGACCTGGATGAGGCTCTGCCAGCCCTAGAGGGTGCCAATCAGGCCCTTAATTCTCTCGACAAGGCTGACATCTCTGAGATCAAGGTGTTCACCAAACCCCCAGACCTCGTCATGACCGTCATGGAGGCTGTCTGCATCCTGCTCAGCTGCAAGTCAGTGTGCTTCTCTCTCTAAAAAACAAGACTTTTCTTCCTCAGGGATTTTTGATTGGAGACGTATCTCCGCCTCAGTTATCACGTAAAAGTGCCTTTCTCACATTAATTATGTCACGTGCTAATAATCTATTTAAAAAAAAAAAAAAATAGGGATGGCAGATGCCATTTTTTAATTGATTTAAAATTTATTTAACCAGGAAAAAGCCTCAAGAGGCTACAAGAGTGTCCTGGCCAAGACAGGCAGCAGCACATTAAACAAAGTTTCAGACATACAACATATAACAGTTACAGACAATAAGATTTCAGATCACAGCATGTGTATACAAAATTAGACTCAGGTCATTGTGTCCTGGATCACACAGGGGAGCCAAGCCGCGGGAGCAGCATACCTAAAAGCCCTTTTTGCCATTTCAAGATGGACACTGGGGACGAATATGTCTTAGACCGGAGACAGTAACTTCCAGCATTCTTCAGGTGGATAAATTTGCATAGGCATGAAGGAAGCAAGTTAAGAATTGCCTTATAAATAAGGACATGCCAGTGATTAAGTCTACAGATGGACAATGCAGGCCAACCAACCCTAGCATACAGGGAGCAATAGTGAGTGAGGGATGAACCTCAATGCTCCATGGTAGACAGTATCTAATGCATGAAGACTTTGAGAAGATGCATGCATGTATATAACATCACTATAGTCAATTACAGACTTAAAAGATACCATTAGATAGGGCTTTCTCATAATAAAGTCAAAAAGCATGGAGGACACACCAGACATTAAGGGTTTAGTGAAATCTAATAGCTAATCTCTAGATGATGTGTTTCATTTGTTCTGCACAATTGGTTTAATTCAATACCAATGGCAGTGTCTAATTCTGTTGGATCAAAATATAATACTGGTGTGTGTACCCAATCCAATTTCAGTCTAGGATAAGTGACTACAAAACAAAAAAGAATACCAAACAGGAAAATGTATTTACCCAATGTCTCTGTCCCAAAAGAGATCCATCAGGCATCTCATTTATCATGATGATCCATCATTACATTCACAATCATCACTGTAGCCACCTTCATCATCTTGGTCTGTACGATATCTTAACATAATTATTGTCATAATTTCAGTCATTCCAAAAATTATCATCATCATTATAATCACAATCGTCACTCTTACAAATGTATGAGATATTTTTAATCCCACATATTTTGTAGTCAGCATCCAGAGGGATTACCCTATCATCCCATGACTCATCCCTCTGTCAACCCTTAAATTTCATCAGTCATTAATCTACTGCATTGCTGCACTAAATCCTATCCTGCTCAATATCCTATCTACTTTAACCTTTTAACACCCACTGTTTCACTGACGGCACACTAACACTACAGTATGTGGAACTTTCACTGACTGCTACTATGTACTATGACAAGTTACATGATTATGAATGTGTAATATATCTATTAATAGGTTAGACCTTTTGTTTCTCCTTGTGATGAGTCTTTCGATTGAATGTAATTTGTAAGCATTGCATGTATGTCAAAATGGAATTCCTACATTATATTTACTGTATCATGACCTACAGTAGTTTACATTTCCATGTGCCTTGATTATTTGTAAGTATTGTTTCATTCATATATCGTTGCTCTCAATTAACTGTTCCAGGCTGGGTTTGCTAACTTATGCACCACGTACTGTAAATGTGTACCAACCTGCCAGACTCAAATTGGAAGTCCGCTTACATAATTTTTTTTAAAAGACATATTTTGTCCACATATAAACTATGCACACTTTCACACTTGTGAATTATTATTAATCATTTTCTTAGGCCCCCTTTTTTCCGCAATTCTTCACTAACATCCTTTCCTCCTTACAGACCAGACTGGCCCGGTGCCAAGCAATTACTGGGAGATGCCAATTTCCTCAGGCGTCTGACAGACTATGACAAGGACAATATCAAGCCTCAGATCCTGCTGAAGCTGCAAAAATACATCAACAACCCTGATTTCATACCTGAGAAGGTCTGTTTGGATTTCATGTCAAACACTCTGATATGTCAGTCAGATTTTGTAGGGCTCAGAGTAAACAGATTGTGGTGAAATTGGAGTTCAAACATTTTTGGCAGTTTTGAAAGTGCCGGAGTTTGGATGGAAACTGTAAAATAACTGCTTAAGTTTCGATTATGGCATTATGGTCACATGTACACTACTGAAATGAGCTATGTATAGTCTTTGAAAGTATGAATTGTCAGTAATTTATGGAATTACGTAACTCCTTATTGTGCTGCTACTGTTAGGTGGAGAAGGTGTCCAAAGCCTGCAGATCAATGTGTATGTGGGTTAGAGCCATGGATCTTTACTCCAGAGTCCTCAAAGAAGTCGGCCCCAAGAGAGAAAAGCTGGCCAAGGCGCAGGTCAGTATGCAGTATGCATACAGATTTTAATCATATAAATGCACAAATTACAATTTAACGGATAGTGCTTTACATACTCTTGCTTTAAGTCTCAATGCTGCCTTTTTGTCAAGTTTGTCACAATTAAAGCATTCATCCACTAAACACAAATCCATTCTCTATTCCCTCTCAGTCCCACTCAGGATTACCCTGCATGCTTTGGACCAAATATTCTCTAAATGGTTCATTAATCGTATTTCCCTCCGTCCCTGCAGGAGGAGCTGGATATGACTATGGCCACCCTGAGGGAGAAGCAACAAAAGCTTCAGGAGGTGGAGAACCAGATCAAGGTCCTACAGGAGCAGTTTGACAGCAGCGTAAATGAGAAGGAGGATTTGGGTAAGAGGTGTACCCTTTATATGTTACCACTTTAAACTCTACCTAGGTTTTAAACTGCCCAGCCACTGTATATTATATGTGCATTTATTCCTGTTATGTGAAAATCTCTAGAGATGGAGATGGAACTTATATGTCTGTCACAGTATCTCTTTCAGTATTCAAGGAGGTTTTATTACGCATTGGAATTGAAGAAAAAAGTCTGAAAAGAAGTCTGCCTGCATTTACCTTGCTAATATTCTTTTTTTTCTCTCTCTCTTTGTGACTCCTCTCTCTCCTCAAAGTTAACACCATGGCTCTGACACAGACTCGGTTGACCAGGGCAGGGAAGCTTACTTCTGCTCTAGGTGATGAGCAAGTACGCTGGGAAGAAAGTGTTGCCTTGTTTGAGCAAGAGATCATCAACGTTGTGGGGAATGTCTTCATTGCAGCTGCCTGTGTGGCCTACTATGGAGCGTTCACTTCCCACTATAGACAGCTGGTAGGTACAGTGTGATGAGTTACACTTCAGTGCTTTTAGGACTACTCTGGTATGCAGAATGGACAACTGGTTGGCTCCAGAGTCTTACACCTTGTTGCAATACAGTGCACTACACCCCTTTAGGTCGCAGTGTCTGTACGAAAGAGAATTAAGCCCAGTTGTATCTCATTACTATTTCTGCCGTTCCCAGAACAGAATATTATTTTGGTAATGCCACTGAACTGAATCTGTTTGTACATTATTAAAACACAGAAGTACTGTGATAAAATCAGTGATAAGAAAATGATTAAAAAGGAAAAACATTATAAAATATGCAGGGTGCAAAAACACAAGAGGTTTAAAAAATAACCCCAAACCAATCATATTTCAAACAAAACAAAAAACAACTAAAGAAAAAATGAATGCATGCATGTGTGTGTGCCCCCTTTCCCCAGCTAATTGACCAGTGGATAATACAGTGCCAGGAACTGAACATCCCCATCAGTTCCAGCTTCAGCCTGATCAACATTCTGGGTGACCCATTTGTCATCCGCCAGTGGAACACGGAGGGTCTGCCTCGTGACACCGTCTCTACGGAGAACGGGATCCTGGTGACTGAGGGCCGCCGCTGGCCTCTTATGATCGACCCACAGGATCAGGTGAACTAGAAGCTAGGATCAAGACAGCATTCATTTGGGTGTTTCAGGCATGGATTGATTTGTTGTTAGTTGTGATTGATCAGTTAATCAATTTATTATTCAAGAACTTTATTCAATTTCCGTTCATCCATTTAACCCAAAGTTTCACACATTGTTGTCATGTTAGGGACATGTAAAAGAATACACACTGACTTACAAAACCCAAGTGAATATTATTGTATTCCACAAATTCCTTGTCTTTCTGGATTTCATGTGATTTAACGCATTGACTACGTGGCTGTGGTACCAGCGTAAAGAACAGAGAAATCTCTCTCAAAATAGAACTCCCTGTCAGACACGGTCAGGGACAAAGTCACAGACTGGTCCCTGCCCCAGGACACACACACAGTTCCCAGCTTGCCCACATAGAAAGGACACAAACCAGCTGACTCAGACTTACAAACATGTACAGGATGGAAATATTGTCACTGCTTCAGTTTTTAGGCCTACATGTAGCTTACTGTTCCCCGTCTTCCTGACCACTGACAAGTCCAATTTTCATTCCTGTCATGTTTGAGCTTTATTTTCACCTCTATCCTTGTAATTCTGTCTGTTGTTCTTTTTTTGAGTACAGCTGCTCTTTCTTGCTTTACACAGACAGAGGGATGGGTTAGACAGAAATTCTTACAAGTTATTTGTTAAGGCTTCCATGTCTGATTGTGTCTAACAGACACGATTCACTGCAGATGATATATTGTTCACTCCCACAGCATTGAGCTCAATCACATACAGTATTGTTATGTCATTTCCCGCTGCACGACCTTTGCTACAGTCTTCCTTTATTACATCAAGTGCTAACATCCATTCTTATCATATACAAAATATGTAAACAGGCCATCTTTTTTATTACATTAGATAAAGGTTATGTCTTTCACCCTCAGGCCAACCGATGGATCCGCTCCAAGGAGGCCAAGCATGGTCTAAAAGTGATCAAGCTGACAGACCCAACCTTTCTCCGTACTCTAGAGAATGCCATTCGCATGGGCATGCCTGTACTGCTAGAGGAGGTAGGAACACCCTAAAAATACTAAAACATGTTTGAGCATAAAGGAGGATTTATGGTAAAACATTATTCTATAAGTAATTTTGTGGAAGGTCCACATTTTGGTGTGTATAATTTACAATTTTGCCATTTAACTGAACTTTTCCATTCACTTCCATTGATTGAACATGCAATAGTAGTAACAGACCTTTATTGGACAGTCTTGTTTATTACTATTTGTGTGTGAGTGTGTCTGCATTCTTGTATTGTGTGTGTATAGCTGAAGGAGACCCTAGATCCGGCTCTGGAGCCCATCCTGCTGAAGCAGACATTTGTGGCTGGTGGACGCACATTGATCCGACTCGGAGACTCAGATATTGACTATGACAAAAACTTCAGGTTCTATATGACCACCAAGATGGCCAACCCACACTACCTACCAGAGGTACAGACAGCACACAATCTCCAGATTAGGTTCATCTAGCATCAGCAGTTGTGCATCAGAGACACAATGCCAGTTCGCTATGGAGTCTTGAATTAGACCAACACCAACACACCTCTGCTAGTTGCCTCAAGGTTTTTTGAGACCAGATATTTACTGTATAGGCTTGGGAAAAAGCACACATTTTGTGGAATAAGAGGAACAGTAACACACAAAAGAAGCTCTGTGCCCTTCTGGTACAATTAGTGCTTGGCTTCCTGTAATGGCATCGACTATGGTCAGTTTGCAGGCATTGTCAAGAGATGTCACCTGCCAGCTTGCTGACTGTGCTATGGCCTTTTATTCTACACCAGCTCAGAAGAGAAGCAACACCATGTGAATGCAAGCTTTTATTCCAGTGTTAATTCAAACCAGCAGTGCATGAAGGCAGTAACTTAGGCAGCATGAAGCCATTTGACAGTTGTCTATAAAGCCTTTTTGTTGGACATCAGCTGTCAAATACATTAACGATTGAAAGCGACATGGCAGTTAAAATCGTTTTGCAGGTGTTTGGGGGACATGCAGAATTGTAGGTGTTTAAGTGAATGGTGATGGAAATGCATCAACAATTTAACCATGTCTGTGTGTGTGTGCTCAGGTGTGTATCAAAGTTACAATCATCAACTTCACCGTGACCAAGTCTGGCTTGGAGGACCAACTGCTTAGGTACATGCATGCATAGACACACATGAAAAACAGATATTGCATCCTTCCCAAACCACACGGTTCACATATACAAACCACTAAACAACTCTATGTACCTCAGTATTGATTATTTGCACTTTGCACTTGCACCTTGATCATAATCTCAGCCTTTTTTAACAAGGTGATATTTGCATTTATTTATTTTCTTTCCCCCACATTCTATTCTCTACCCCGATCTTCCTGCAACCCCCTATTCCTCTCCTCAGTGATGTGGTGCGTCTGGAGAGTCCACATCTTGAAGAACAGAGGAATGAGCTGATCGTGCGCATCAACGCTGATCGCAACCAGCTAAAAGATATCGAGGACCGCATCCTTAAGCTTCTCTTCACCTCTGAGGGGAATATACTTGACAACGAGGAGCTAGTTCAGACTCTCCAGGAGTCAAAGGTAAATCTGACATCAGGCAAAGGTCATATGGATGTTTTGTCTTGTTCTGTTCTGTTAGGATGATGAATTTGACATAATCTGTCATCATCTATAAAGATCATTTCCACTTGCGTTTAGAATTTTCCTTGTTATTCTCCTATTGCCCTATTCTGTTTCCTTCCTTTCCTCTGCCACATCTCTTCTGTTCTTGTTTTGTTGATATTCCTCTTTCTTTTTTTGTCTTTTCCTCTCTGTTTACACCATTCCTCAGGTCACATCAGAGGCCATAAAGCATCGTCTGGAGGAGGCAGAGGGCACTGAGCTGATGATCAACTCTGCAAGGGAGTGCTACCGACCCGTGGCCACCCGAGGCTCGGTCTTGTACTTTGTCATCGCCAGTCTCTCTGAGATCGATCCAATGTACCAGTTCTCCCTCAAATACTTCAAACAGGTTGGAGAGAGTAACCAGGCTTTATTTTACAAGCCACAGACAAATTTCCATCTGACTTTTTAAAGCTTTTGTTAGGAACACATTATGAAAAGACTTCAATCCCCCATGGAACATAATTATTTGCTTCCTGTTCAATGTATTTCTGTTCTGTCTTTTCTTTCTACACCCTCAGCTCTTTAACTCCACCATTGAGACGTCAGAGAAGAGCAGTGTGTTAGAAGAGCGTCTCCAGATCCTGCTGGACCAGATCCTGCTCAACTCCTACATCAATGTGTCCCGTGGCCTCTTCGAGCAGCACAAGCTTATCTACAGCTTCATGTTGTGTGTGGAGGTCATGAAGCAGCGTGGCGAGATCTCCGATGCAGAGTGGCAGCACTTCTTAAGAGGAACTGCCTCTTTGGAAAAGGTGAGATGGGCAGTAAAAAAATTCATGCTGATTAATTGCCAGTGTCAGATTTAAATTTATCTAATTTCGGGTGTGGGTGGCTGGAATCAAAATTTTGCTCATGCGTTTTTAAAAAATCATATAACAATGCAACAGTGGTGTTCATGGATAAAAAAATGTGCATTCAGCCATTTAGCAAGTTTAGCCAGCACAAGCAGTTTGTTGCACCAGCTGAACATAAGTTTTAGTGTAAAGTCAAGTGCTACGTTGTAACTAGTTATTTTCACTCCGCCCACCGCTTTGTTCAGTTGCACCATCTCTACTTACACTATAACTAATATACGCCATAACTAAGTCGACTGTAGTCAAAAGATTGTTGCAGAGAGTGACATTTCACCTACTGCATCATTCAGGTAATATAGGAGAAAAATGCACTACTAACTAGTGACAGAATGTTATTTAAAAAAGAGAACACAATATATGCTATCATGTGTGAACTAGCTAACATAAGATATGTGTGTTTGTCCCCGTTACCTCATTAATAATTTATCAATCATTTATCAGTTGCTTCTGTCGTACTTTGATGTGTTTTTTACGAAGGCTCATGAAAACAATAAATGTCAGCAAAAGTCTCTGGAAAACTTCCACCTCTGCAAGAATATTCTAATCCTAACAGTTGCTAGTTTCTGTTACAAGCAACCAAGTGGTGCAAGCGAAAATTCTCATTAAATGTGGAGCGCAATAGTGTGGATGTCAGTGCATGTCATTGTCATCATAAATATAAAGGGATGTAGTCTGTCACAGGAAATGTGATTCCCCCCTGCTTGGGGAAGGTGTAAATTTTAATTTAATCTTAGCTCTATGCTGCAGCTAACTTGTATTGTGACATCCGTTTTTATATTGTAAGTTATAGTGCAACTTCCCCACTACGTTTGCACTTACATATACAGTAGTTGGTGCAACAGGCTGCAGAGTTATAGAGGAAAAGAATAGAATATCTGAACTGATGTAGTTCAGCTATTCAGAGTTTGAATATAGCAGAATGGCTGACTGTCAGTAAGGTGATTTGACCACTGAAACCGGAACGAATCGTAAGGTATGAGGCTTAATTGCCTGCAGGAATAGAGAGATAACAGCCTATTTTTAACTGTGTCATGAGTTCTAAATGAAAAAAACAATGATTTTTTTTCATGTTTTTTGGCTTCCCAGTATTCTTATAATTAGACAAAAATAGAGAAATTTGTTACAGTTTGTTGGCTGGGTCCTCTTAGCTACAGATAAACAAGGTGTCGTTTTATTTTCCTCTTCCAAAATCCCCCCAGGCTGGCCTGTAGGCAGTATCTTCATTCTCTCCCCCTCTTATGTTGGGATTGAGTTGATTGAAAAAAAATCCTTTGTCACAAAGTGGCAGTCAGGCTCTCTGTCTCTTGGCCAGCTTATTGCTGAGGAACTACTGAGACTGACGGGAACACACACAGTAAGCGAGAGACAAAAGAGCATATGAGAAAATCTGTCTGTGGAGAGGTTGACAAAATAAATATTTCTGTGGAAGAGAGATAAGAAAGGAGAGTATCTCTGTTTCTCAGCTGTCCATACAACCTGTATGTAGCATGCTAATAGGTCTTAACCAATCAATGCAAAATCTTTAGTACCTCAAGTCAGATAGAAGGCCTGTCTTGACACCTTCAGAGGTGCTAAATGAGGTAATTTGAGTCCAACTGACCTCAGAATAGTCCAACTTTCTTACATTTCAATGGTTTTCTTTGAATAATCGCCTTCTCTGTCTCTTTTCTATCTCTTTCTCTCTATATATTTCTCTGTCATTGTTATCTTCCTACTCAAACCCCACTGGGGCAGAAGGGTGTGCAGCCGAGGCACCATTGGTTTAGGCAATAAAGAAGGGGAAAGGTAGTACAGAGCAATGAATAAAAGGACCTTTGAGATTTAGCTCTGTTTTTTTTACGACTTCAGACGACCACAATAGAGATCAGTGAGTGCCAGCCAGGGGTATTTTCATGTGTTCACCAACCATTTGGCTCTCATTTATATGGCATTAGTTAGGCTGGAGGTGCTGCCTGTCAGTCGTCGTGATGCTCATGCTAATGGTGTCCTGCCTTTCCTCTCCTTCACCTCTGTGCCTCTGCCTCCTGTCTTTTGCACTGCAGCTTCAAAGCATCCATCATCTACGCTTCTCTTGCTAATTTTGAATGCTTTTCAAATTTGTCTTTGCATTTTCATGCCATCACCGTCTCTTATCTGTTACGTCTACCTACCTTAGACGTTTTGAATCATCCTCTCATCACACTTCTGTTGACATGCTTTAACTCTCTCTTTATTGCCTCTCGATTCAAGGTCTGTCCTCCATCATTTTCCAATCTCCTTCCTATACCGTTGTAATCGTCTCCTCTCCAATTTTTCCTTCTCCCAGGACTATGCAGAGCGGCCAGATGTGCCATGGCTAAGTGATTTTTACTGGCAGACATGTTGTGAGCTGGAGGACACACTGCCCTGCTTCAAGGACATCTCCAAGGAAATCACCAGAACCCATATCCACATCAAGCTAGGTAACATTAACCCAATTGTTATCCTGGCTGATCTAACAAGAATCTGCATATTTAGTTTCTGCTAAATATGAAACGAGAATGTTTGACCTAGTTACAAAACATAATTTTTCACGGTTAAGCTTAGATATTCTAACCACTCTTCTACCATTCTTCTACCACATGCTGCACAAATCTATATATACACTACTGGGCAAAGGTCATACAACATCACTTATCAAGATTTGTGTAGCATGAAATGACAGTCGCCTTTCCTTTAGGACGTTTTCAAGCATCTATTAATCCAGAGAACTGGGAAGGCTATGTGCCAGAGTTGCCTCCTCTTGGGGAGTCCAAAGAGGTGAAGCAGGAGATCAGAGGCTACTGGAATGAGAGGTTGGGGGCCTTCCAGAAGCTAGTCCTCATCAAGAGCTTCCTGGAAGAGAAGGTAAGCCTAGATGAAGTAGACTATTGAAAGATATTTACTAAGGTATTGAAGACTGGTTGTTGTCAGGCCTACAAGGTCACAGGGAAAATTTAAAATGAGAAGATTTGTTATCCATGTCAGTTGATCTTTTATTATTAAACCCAGCAAAGATTTGGCTAATTAATTTTTTTAAAAATGTACTTTAGTTATGCTGCCTTGTGGCCCACTCCAAGTCATTCTTCGGTCCTTGCCAGCAACTAGATAGTAGAAAATAAAGCCTTCTACTCTATTATTTATGTTCATGTCCCCATAATGTCAGTCTTCTTCAGTCCCCTTGGTTATAACATCTGTCATCTTTTCTTTTTATGTTATGCATTGATATTATATCTGTCACATTCTATGATGCACATACTATGCCCCTCTCTCCCTACAACTGTTTTGCTATTACTTGTCCTCTTTGTTGTTATTCTATGATTTACTTCCTCCCACCCTTGTCCAGGTGGTGTTTGCAGCAACAGAGTTTGTGATTGTCAGCCTGGGGAAGCAGTTTGTGGAAAACCCTCCAGTTGACTTGGCGAACCTCTACAATGATATGTCCCCTTCCACACCACTGATCTTCATTCTCAGCACAGGATCCGACCCTATGGGGGCCTTCCAGCGCTTTGCAAAAGAGAGAGGTTGTCTTGACAGGTAAAAAAAAAAAAAGATAGACAGATAGGATAGATGACAAAAGGTTGGTGTGTTATGACAGAGTAGAGGTGAATATATACAGGCAATAACGAGCAATCTGGAAAAGTGGGATGTGGCAAGACAAGGAAGCATTTCTGAATGGAGAGAGGGTGGAGGAGTTTTGTATGATGATCAGTATATATAGTTGTATATCCATCTCTCTCTGTCTCTCAGAGTTGAGTCCATCTCATTGGGTCAAGGCCAGGGTCCGATAGCAGAGAAGATGATCCATGCAGCACTGAAGAGTGGCAACTGGGTCTTTCTGCAGAACTGTCATCTGGCTGTCTCCTGGATGTTAGCCATGGAGGAGCTCATCAAGACCTTCACTGAGCCTGGTATTACCACACTGAAACAGCATTCAAACACTTCCATGTAACTACACACATTATCACACTAGGGCAGAGCATCATGACACCTATTTCAGATGTGGCTACTGACCCATTTGTGATTACAACTGTTTTCATCTGAAAGTTCCAAAAATTACCCAGGGGCTTCAACTACTTCATGTTGTTATTTTTTATATATGTATTTTTTGATAAGTTCATTTTAATTATAGAGGTAGTTTTATCAATTTAAATTCTGTTTTTTATTTTTTTTTTATTTTACAATAGATAGTTTCTTCCTGCGTTTCAGTCTTTATACCTGCTTATATATTAGGACTCAACAAGAAAAACCATTGGGCTCCAGTTTAGTTCCATGTTTGACAGGTGGACAAATAAATCTCTACAGCTTCTGTGTTACATGCCAGAGGTGTGGCACGTGTAAATCCGCAGGTGTAGTATAAGAAGCAGGAAGGAGAGGAGTTGTTTTTCTGTGAAAATGTAATTGAGAATTCTCTAACTCAGGATCTCGTAATATTTCCGTGACTTGTGCTGCACAGGTCTAATATATGGTGGCTGAGAGCCCAGCTCACTGCAACTACAAAGCAAAAACAAATACCAAGAAAATACAGAAAACACAAGCACACATGCTGCAATGTACACACAACACAACATAACTGAGCTTCCAGGGACACAAATTATTAAATGACTGTTGTGGTTGTTTCCTTGGTTTTTCACAGCATTTGTATCCGTGAAAAAATACTTTAAAGCTTATTATTCTGTGTAGTCAGAGAGACATTCATTAAGTTCTTTTTTTTCTTTTGTTTATAGCTGTGAATAATGTTCCTCTCTGTTCCTGTGCAGACACATCAATCCACGAGAATTTCCGTTTGTTTCTCAGTTCCATGCCTACCAAAGTATTTCCTGTTACAGTACTCCAGAACTCTGTCAAGGTAAACACACACACACACACACACACACACACACACACACACACACACACACACACTGTATAATCTCACTTTCGTCCAGTTCATTTCATTTGAAGATTGTCTGTCAAAGATTTCTCGGCAGGACTAATGTTCTCAGTATGAAGAAATTTGTTGCATTCACTTCCAATGTGAAAAAGTTCAGCTTTGAACAAATTTGCATTCTCTCCTGTAAGTATTCTACAGTTATACATCGCTCGTCATCAGTCTTCTTCATGAAGAGTATCCACACCCACATGCCTTGAAAGCAAATATTCTAAATTTACATACTGAGTATAACTTCTTAGACTTCTGTGTGAAACTTACCGTTGATACTGCACATATTGTATCTGTACAAAAGACTGTTAATAATTCATTTCAATACGGTTGTGTATTCTAGAGATAGTAGGATGAAGAAAGCTCATTAATTACAAAGAGGAACCTGATGCTAGAATCCTAAATAATTATATAATGGCATTGTAGTTGGGATACGGGATGATTATGGCATGTAAGTAAAAAGGCTAAATGGAGGTAATTTGCGTTCCTTTTATTGGAAAGTTCTGTGACATTTTGCAAGCCTTGTAATTAGTTGAACAAAAGGCAGAACTGGTACCTTCTCCATAAAAAGTGAGTGTCACAACATCAGTATAAACAGTGTTTCAATAGTCAGTAATTGGCATATTCACCTCAGTCCTAATTTTAACACTTGGGTCCAATATTCACAAATCATTTTAGTAGCAACACCAACTCTTAATTCTGTGAAAAGTTAAGAGTTATTTAAGAGGACTCCTACGTCACTGGACCAATCCACAAACAGTACCAAAAGCTGCTGCTGTCATCCAGCCTCTTAATTGGGGAAACATTTTTGAAGATTTAATGACATAGAACTTTGAACATTTTACTATTTCATATGTAAGAATATTCCAATGTTAGTACAGCAATTCAGCGGCATTCCAGTAACTGAACATCTACACTTTGTCCACTGGAAAAATGAGCTATGATGACTGTGGAAGATTTCAGTCGTCTGGAGACTTACAGGATAATTCAAACCATAAAGACATTAAATAGAAATTTACAATGAAAGATATGTAAAATAAATGTGTTTTAAAATGAAAAGACCATAAATGAATTTTACAATAATCTCTTAACAGTATGAACACACCGTATAGTGTAATCTGAGGTTCTAGTAGTTAGAAAAAGACATTGTAAATGCAGCCTCAGGTATGTTTAGTCTCCAGTGAAAGAAATTGCATCGGGGACTAATCTTTCTCAATGTTCTTGGGAGGGAAACCAGCAGTGTATGATATGTTTTTACGTGCGTGCACACACACTTTTAAACACACATTTGGAACAATAATCCATGATTGCTTTTCCGTTGGTAGATGCTGCTGTGAAATGATGATCTGCACCAGGGGTTATTTGCTTGTTTAACTCATTTTGCCTCTGTCACAAATAAAGTTAAATACTCTCAATGGTAAAATCACTTTTTAGGGTACTTTCCAGTATACATTGTGTGTGTAATCTTTGATATTAGAAATCTTAACTGTCCTCTCATTACTGTAAGTAGCTGCTTGAATATGATACATGACAGTTGTTCCAGTTTCACGGTTAGCAACAAAACAGATCTGATGAGTGGGAAGTATACACAGGTTTCCATGAGGGAGAACTGCATGAGAGCTACAGGTATCATAACTAGGCTTACTTACTGCCTGTGCAACAAGGAGGAATAGCCTGACCCCAGCAAGGCTTGAGGGTTTTTGGCGGTCTGAGCAGAGCTCACTGTGGTCTTCTCAATAGCAGCCATCTGTGTGCCTCTGTGTTGTTGTTGCCAGGTGACTAATGAGCCTCCTAAAGGACTACGAGCCAACATGCGACGGGCCTTCACAGAGATCTCCTGCAATTTCTTTGAAGACCACGTTCTGGGACGCCATTGGAGGAAGATAGTCTTTGGAATCTGCTTTTTCCATGCAATCATCCAGGTTACACATTGTCTCTTAAAATCTCACACATACTTGATCATTACCGCTTTGTGTGCCTGTACATGTTTTACTCTTGCTTGCTGTCGTTATGTGTTTGTGTGGGTATGTGCCTGTCCTTCTACGTATGTCCTTATTTGTGTCTTAGGAGCGGAAGAAGTTTGGTCCTCTGGGCTGGAACATTCGCTATGAGTTTAACGACAGTGACAGGGAGTGTGCTCTGCTCAACCTCAACCTCTACTGCAAAGACGGCACCATCCCTTGGGACGCTCTCATCTACATCACTGGTAGGGAAACCTACACACAGGGATTTGCGGTTGTGTATGTGTGTGGTAGGTTTTTTTTATAGAGAACTGCTCGAATCACATTTTCTATAAATAATAAACCTTAATTTGGTTCTGAAAATACAACATCATAAAGAGCAATGTGCAAAGCATTACATGAAATTTCAGATCATCTGGCTTTAAACAAAGCAGAAAGTGTGGATGGAAACAGTCTTCTTCTGTCACTGAGGCTGGCATGTTTGTTGTGTTGCCAGTGTGTGGCACAGACAGCACACTGTTGTTTTGTCAACAACACACACGATTTCAGCGTCATGTGAAATGGGGAAGGCAAAATGTTTGCTGATTTCACAAAGCAGGGCATCTGTAACATGATTTCACTGTGTTCTGCAGCTGTGATCCCGTGTTTGTTCAACTCTCACTCAGTGAACTTTCGCTGCTCTTGTCCTCTTGGCTTTGTGTTTATAGAAGTAAAATGAAAAGAGCAGATGTTCCCATGCACAGCAAAACTCTTTTTTTAAACACAAAAAAACACAGCAGATAAAGAAATCAAAATGTTGTGGCTATGAAGTCCTGTAATATGAAATACTTCAAATCACAGCATTTATCATGGTACATGGGAGTGTCCATACCATTTATATCAATGAGTAAATATTAGACACACCTCCCAGTACAAGGCAATACAATTCAGCAGCACCACAAACTGCAACCTCCAAAACATTATAACTTTACTGAAGGTACAATATATGCAGGACTGTTGTATGAGACTGCATTAGTTTTAGCTAGGTGTACCTAATAAACTGGCAACTGAGTGTATATCTATGGCCCATTTCTGTAGAAAGAAGTTGTCATATAGTTTTATTTTTGTCATATATTCTGGGCATACATATTCTGGGAAATTTAAATTGAATTTAATTATGTCAGTTTGATATTGTTTGTCCGGGACTTCCATAACAGACATCTTCAAAGTTATTATGAAGGAGAGGGAGGGATCCCTTTCATTAACAATACTCATCATATCTCTTAAGTTCATTTGTTTCCCTAATCTGGTTTTCAATTACACCTTCAAATGATTATGTGCTGCGTTCAGTCTCAGTGGAGCGCACCACTCCGCCATCAAATTGATGTCTCTCATTGTTATCACACTACTGTGTTATTAGTTTAATCCTTAATTCTAAAACTCCTTGTGTGCCAGAGCTACACACTCTTTGAGGGAAAGAATTTGGGCTCAAACCAAGCATGATATTGCCTTTCCTCTTTTAAGAGGAGCAGTTTCTCTCTTCTAGTGCAAAAAAAGGCTCTGCCAGCTTTACCACGCCTGCAGCTTACTAAAGGCTTCAGTAGAGATTTGTCTGATTGTTCACTTCCTTCCTTTACTGTCTTACATAACTGTGTCTTTACATAATGTATGGATTTTAAGTGTTGGAATTGTTAATGTTAAATATAATTTAAATTTCATCTTCCTTTTTGCTCTTTAGTAATATTTACCCTCCAGCCATGCTTGTCTTTCCACAATTCTTGTGTTTGCCTCTCTGTGCTGTGCAAGTCAAAGAGCTGGAGACACTCCTCCTGACACTCCTCAATATTAATATTAATATAATAATATTAGTTATGTCTTTTTACATCACTGTGTGAGTGACGAAGAAAAAGGTGGTTATTGTAGTTGTGTGTTTAATCAGGTTTATCAACTTAATGTTTCTTATGTGGACTGTCAGTACCACTGTAGTCCTCTCTGTATTTCTCTCCCCCGCTCTCCCTGTCTCATCCATATATGACACAGTAAGATGTGTAAGACTGTGTGATGTAGCTATATATGTAGTCAGGTGGGTACAGCAATTGTTTTCTGAATACCTGAGGGTGTCTTAGGTTTCTATCTTGTGTCAGTTCTTTCACATTAGAAACAGACTGAAACCTCATCCAATAACTCTATCAACATATTCAAAGTCTGAAAGCACTTAAAATTTTAAAACAGTCTTAATTACCGTAATCAGTCAGAATTTAGATTATGTTTGGTCTCTTGGCAAGGGATGGAATGCATCCCTGTGTCTAATTTACACCAATTATTTGAGACCTCTCTCTGCTAGGTGAACCGCTGAGTAGCTCACAAGGCTTGTTTGTAGAATATTAAAGTAATGGGGGCTTCGGTATTTCTTTGAAACTGCTTTATGAAGGCCTGCACAGATGATGGTTACCTTGGCCTCAGGCTACATGTTGGTTAAAGGTAGACAGCTGATCAAGATGAGTGACAAGGTGCAGTGTGAACCTGCCCAGCTAAGGAGGAGGAGGAGGAGGGAGGAGAAGGAGGAGAGCAGGACAAACAAAAGAAACAATACACTTGGCAGTCTTCAGGAAAATGTTACTGTATGTGCTGTAATATGCTGAGTCCTAACTAACACCAAGAAAGTGGAGCACATTACACCGGTCCTTGAGTCACTGCACTGGCTTCCTGTGTGTCAAAGGAGAGATTTTAAGGTTTACGCAGTGTTCCCAGGATCAAAACCAAAAGGTGAAGCAGCATTAGTTTCTATGCTCCCCACCTGTGGAACAAGTTTCCACAATACCTGAGGTCTGCTAAAACTGTCGGCTCATTTAAATCAGGGCTTAAAACATTATTGTTTACTGCGGTTTTCCAATAAATTAGATACATAACTTATTTTTAATCTGTAACTATTTATTGCCTTGCTTTTGCTTTTTGTTTTATTGTTTTTTAAACGCAGTTTCTTTCTAATCCCTAACTATATATTTGCTTGTTTTCACTTTTTGTATTTGTTGTCTTTTAAATGCAATTTTAATGTTTTCTTAAACGTCTTATGTTTAATGTATTTCCATGCCCCTGTAAAGCACTTTGAATTGCCCTGTGTCTGAATGGTGCTATATAGATAAACTTGCCTTGCCTTGTCTTGTAACTTCGTGTGCCGAAGATCAAGTACTTCAATCTCAGTAATAAATGTTTTTTTAAAGCTGTACTCTAAAATATTTCTTCAGGTTTGCTTTCTCCTGACATTGTTTACCTGATACCCATTCATCCATATTCAAATTTCATAAATATTTAATTTCTTTTTCAAAATGTTTGTTTTAGACTGAGTGTTTTACCATGCTGATTCTGAATGGAATTTTGAATACATTGGAGTGTGGCTCTCCAGGCTCAAACCCAAAGTGGGATGCTCATTAAAGCCACCACCTCCTCCAGCAGTGACAAAGAAACACTGATGCAGACTGATAACATCATGTCTCTCCCCAGGTGAGATCACATATGGAGGCAGAGTGACGGATGCCTGGGACCAACGCTGCCTCAGGACAATCCTCAAAGGCTTCTTCTCGCCTCAGACCCTGGAGCCTAGCTACACCTTCTCCTCCTCTGGTATTTTTCAATCTCAAGCTCTCTCCTCTCTCTGTATATGTACAAGGCATGGACAAAATAACAGGAACACTTATTATATAATATAATGGAATTCAATATAGCAGTGCATGCTCATATACTGTATATTTTCTTTGGATGAATGGTTTTCTCACTTGTGTGTTTAAGGGATCTACTATGCCCCAGAGACAGATGAACTAGAGCAATATAAGAAATACATTGAGAGTCTTCCAATCATAGATGATCCCGAAGTCTTTGGCATGCATGAGAATGCCAACCTGGCCTTCCAGGTGAGGAACTTACAAAAAAACCATACAAATCTGCAAAAAAAATCTAAATCCTCATATTTATGCCTATCTTTCTGTTGGTCTGTCAGTTGCCGACATTAAATATATATGATTGGATTTCGTATGATTTTTACTTTTCATGATAGAATCATATGAGCAGATGTTGTAAACTAATCGACTTATTATTTGTTTTCATTTTGTTTGTTATGTAGAAGGGTAATGTGTTGAATAGCTCATTTTAACTAGTACAGTAAATGTCATTATTTATGGGCCTGTTCATGATTTAATCTGGAGCTGCTCGTACAGTTTATGGCCGGTTATGAGAGCATTTCTATTCAGACAGCATGAGAGTGCAACTGTAAAATATCAATAATAAAGTATGTGTGTGTTTCCTCGTGTGTGTGTGTTATGTTTGCCTCCACAGCGCCAAGAAACTGTGACTCTAATCAACACCATACTGGATGTTAATCCTCGCTCATCAGCCCGTCATGGAGCTAAAAGTAACGATGACATCGTCTGCGAGCTCGCTGAATCCATCTTAGCCAAGCTACCTGGTACATACACACACACATGCAAACACAACACATACATTTTGGTCACTGTTGAGAATGTGTATCATCATAAACTCATTATCTAATACTGTGTTTTCCTACCTGTCTTTCTGTCTCTGTATCGGTTTGTCTCCCTGCTTGTCTGCCTGTCTGCCTGTCTCTGTGTGCAGAGCGTCTGGACATGGATGAGGCGGTGGAAACTCTGTTTGTCCGAGACGAAAATGGCCGCCTTAACTCCTTGACAACCGTGTTGGGCCAAGAGGCAGACCGATTCAACAACCTGCTGAGAGTGCTCAGGGTGACACACATAGCTAGTATCCATCAACGCACACTTTTGAACAATCTATATGTGTATTTCATTGGAATTTTGTTGCTAGGAAACAGCTTTGGTCAAAGTGTATTTCCTGTCAGCTATTATTATTAGCAAACACTGCTGGAGGAATTATATTTGGACCCATTCAAATGTTTGAAAACTGTGAAATGACTTGAGAAAAACAAATGAAAAAATGGATAAATTATGTTGAGTAACTGTGTTAAAACATACATATATATTATATATATATATATATATAAACAGCATTTTTACAGATCTTCATTGTCCTTTCCACCACCTCATTATGATGTAGGATTTGTTTGTGTTTCCCAGATGTCTCTTATCACTCTGCAGAAGGCCATAGCAGGTCTGGTGGTGATGTCAGAGGAGATGGACCGCATATACACCAGCTTCCTGAACAACCATGTTCCCATCCACTGGGCAAACTCTGCCTATCCTTCTCTCAAACCCCTGGCCTCCTGGGTCAGAGACCTGGCCCTCAGGACCTCCTTTATCCAGGTTTGGATGAGAAAGAGAAAGAAATACTGACACACAAACACACATATGTGCGTCTTATACACTTGCTGACATTGAGTTGTATTTATAGGTTGTTTAAGATCATTTGTCTCGGTAAAGATAATGGGGAAGCATGTAAATGAATCAGAGATGAGTGAAAACATGGGGAAAATTATGATAATAGGATTCACTTCCTTCTTCTGGCTCAAGTCACTCTTTTTATCACTGACTCTCACAAACACTGACATGACAGAGAAATCTCACTATGCATACTGGTTTGTTTGTGTGTGTGTGTGTGTGTGTGTGTGTGTGTGTGTGTGTGTGTGTGTGTGTGCGTACATGCGTGCGTGCATATTTTTGTGTGTTTGATCGTGTGTCTGTGTGTTTTCTCATCAAGTCGAAAAACACTAATAACACATGAACACTTTGCTTTCTTCCTTGAGGCTCTCCCTCTCTCCCTCTCTCTCCCTCCCTGTACACCCTCTTTCAGCATTTGGTTCATCTCCCCTGACTTAAGCTGCTCTTCCATAAGACTGGTCTGAACATGTGTGCTGCACAATTGCTAAAATTCACTCTCACACACACACAAAAGAGACAAACAGGAGAGAGTTGCATTAGTTCATGAAGTGATGGGTAGCCGCTGAGTCAGACTGCACATGTTCACTACCTCAGAAGAGAGAATCCACCTCACTGTGCCAGTCCAAGTGGAGTGACTGAGTCACTTTCAGGTCCCATAAGTAACAGGATGCCTGCAATGCACCATGGCTTGTTAAACACAACATTAAAAAAGTTATTTAAAGATAAACACATTTTAATTACATCTCTCTCTCTCTCTTGCTAGATTTGGATCACACGTGGTCAGCCCAAATCTTTCTGGGTCTCAGGATTCTTCTTCCCTCAAGGCTTCCTTACTGGTAAAACACTGCAGCACCATAATATATTCCATGTTTTTAATGAACCATAGCAGTAAGGCAGATTTCATAGCCGCTAGAACATACTGATCATTCCAACTATTCTTTCAAGTATTCATAAAAATAATGTGATCAGCTTTTAACTGCTCAACAATATCCTTAGTTGCCAATATTTACATGCGTTTGATCTTGCAAAAGTACATGTGAAACGTTCTCATGTTCTCCTCTGCCTGCTGGCCTGTAGGGGTGCTTCAGAATCATGCCAGGCACTACAATTTGCCCATTGATGAGCTCAACTTCCGCTTCAACATGGTGCCGTTGTACAGAGACCAGGTAGCAATCTGTGAGGCTCTTCGCACTCTGCCCAACAACACTAAACTGGACATGGATGAAGAGGTACTGGAAAGGGGGGGTTGTTGGATTCTGATAAATCTAGTCAGCTCCAGTTGTTCCCATAAGATTGTTTCAGACATGGGGTACCCTGGTGGCCTTGAGGTTAAGGCACTGACCAGAAACCGTGCTCGGTTTGCATCCAGCTGGGGACCTTTGTTGCATGTAATTCCCCATGTCGCTCTCCCCTCCTCTGTCCTCTCTGTCTAATTAAGGCATAAAATGCCCCAAAAACAGCGATAAAAAGAAAAGATTATTTCAAACAGGATGGTTGCGGCTAATATCAGGGCAGCAGACATCACAGTAGAAGAAATAATAATAATAATAATCATAATACTAAATAAACTGGTCGACAACAACAAGCAAACACAAATAGTCAATAGTGTCTTCTGACAATAGTAAGTATTGTTTTTGTTCATCAAGGTTTCACTTCAGACCCACAGCTCAGTTAAAGCTCGCCCAACTCCTCAAGTTCACTCACCTCAGATTCTCTCTGCAGAAAACTCCTGTTGTTCACGTCACTCCATCAACCATGTCACCCAAATTTGTCATTAAGTCAGTTATTTACTATCTTTCTAGTTATTCTGTATGTGTTCTTTTCTAGAATCTAAAAATAAATCAAGTCAGTCATTAAGGGTGGGTTTTTTTCTTTTCAAGATCTAAACTTTGTCTTCAGATCTGTTCTCAACTTAAATTGAGTTCATGACCTACAAGTTTCACTTAAAGGAATAGTTTGATATTTTGGGAAATACGCGTATTCACTTTCTTGCTGAAAGTTAAATGAAAAGCTCGAGATTATGTGATGGATTATTTCTTGGCCGGTAGCAGTGGCTTTCTGGAATTTAGTTGTCATTGTAAGGTTGCCAGGCAACCAGTAGAGACCCCAGGAAGTTGCTGCATCCGACCAAGAAATTGTCCAGCACATAACCTGCTGTAAAATCATGTGTTGTTTTTAAACTTTGTTTTTTGTACAAATTAAAGCTAAGCCAACGAGCTGCTGGTGATAGCTTCATATTTATTGTACAGACACGAGAGTGCTGTCGATCTTCTCATTTAACTCTCAGCAAGAAAACAAATAAGCGAATTTCCCAAAATGTAAAACTATTCTTTTAAGGCAGCACTGGTGTACAAACGTTTTTTTGGTTTAAAATGCTCTATTCATTTTCTCGAGGGGTCACATATTCAACTAGCATGTTCTCACATACACTTTTGGACATCAGAGCCATCGAGATGTGATGTGACCTCTCTAACTTGAATAATAACTTCACAAATCACTAAACGATACTGACAGCTCTCCTGCAACTCTGCTAATATCAAGTCAAGTCAATTTTATTTATATAGTCCAATTTCACAAATCACAAATTTCTTCAATGAGCTTTACAATCTGTTTGGAAAAAATGGAAGAAACCTCAGAAAGAGCAACAGAGGAGGGATCACTCTCCCAGGACAAACAGAATGTGTGCAGAATAGATCAACATAGTAAAATTACAGTGTGTCAATCATAATGACAATATTATAGATAGATTGTAAACATATAAAGTAAAATAGCTGTATGAAGATTCTACGAAGGCAAAGGAAATGTTTGGTAAGCCAGCGTCTAAAAGCAGCAGTGATGGTCAGAACAAGGGTGAATGTGAAAGCACACTGTGCACCATTGCTACATACACTTACAGACAGTGATGCATTAAAAAAAGAGAGGATTGATTACTGTATGTATCTTTCCCTCACCACTGCTCCACCTCGTTTGGGGACACAACAGTTACCAGAGCCGGAGGACGGCGTACTCGTGCACGGCATGTTCATGGACTCCAGTCGCTGGGACGATGACAACATGGTGATTGAGGACGCGTTGCCTCGAGTGATGAACACCATGCTGCCGGTGGTGCACTTTGAGCCACAGCAGAACTACCTGCCTGAGCCTGACCTCTACCTCGCTCCCCTGTACAAGACCTCAGCCAGAGCCGGGACTCTGTCCACCACTGGTACATACTGGAACCATGCAGGGACCCTCACTGTCATACTGGTTTAGATTACACATTGTATTTTTACATTTAAAAGCATTTAGCTGACACATTTTGTACTGAATGAGGGGCGTACTGTTTTGGTCAAGGGACACCTTAGCATGGGACACCTTTCACCATTAAGCAATGTAATTTCATTTGACTTTTCCCCTAACCCTTCATTTCTGTCTCCTCCCCAGGTCACTCAACTAATTTTGTTGTGACAGTAATGCTTCCTTCCAATCGACCCAGCGACTATTGGATATCAAAAGCCTCTGCTCTCCTGTGCCAGTTGGATGATTAAGTTTTTAGTCCAGGACAAAAGGGAATTTTAAATGTGACTGAAACATACACCTCTATGCACTACCTTAAATTAACGTTGTATCTTTTGTGGAATTATTTATAAAGATTTTCACAAAGACGTGATTTATGCTGACAGTGCACTTACTTCACATTGTAATAAACACTTCTGAGCTAGCCCTGACTGATCTGCTCCCTTCGTACATTCATGTGTATCCGGGGAGGTTAATATCAGTTATATGCAGCAACAAAGTCCCATCTTGCTGACAGTGGATGAGAGCGGTGCAGTACATCCTGATCTTTGAAGATGAGACACACCGTCTCAACGGTGTAAACACCATATACTAGACTCCCATACTGGAGAGCTCCATTCATGCTGTGTGGTAAGTCATTGGATGAATGCGTTTACTGAAATTTACAGTACACATGTAGCCTCGGGGAGGGAAAAGACGGAGGGATGGATTGCGGAGTACATACAGTAGATGGATGAACAGAGATGGGTGGCCAGACACATAGATGTTAATGGAAAAAAAACAGGATAGCTAAGAGGGATGAGTTGAGACAGGAGAAGGAGTGATGATCATCAAATGATGAAATGTTTCCGCCACAACCCCCACACACATCAGCAGCCTATTTGTGTCACTTAGGGCATACAGTGCAAACGCATAAAATATGGCTCTTCAAACACATTAAGTGCACCCACTTCGGTACTGGGGCAGGGTGCAGACACACTCAATCTCTGTCACACACTCTGCCTCCTCCACACCTCACTGCTCCGGTAACAGCAAGCAGGAAGTGGCATATATAAACATTATATTTAACGTCAACCTGGGAAGGAGCAGCACAAAGAAAGAAAAAAAAAACTGCAGAAGCTCATGTTGTTGTAGAGAGAAAGCATCGATACAAATGATAGACATTTTATTTGACAATATCCCTGACTGCATATTACACTATTTGCTTTTTACAATTGTTTTGTCTCCGTTATTACAACCGACTTTCAATTTGCAAAAGTCTTAACACAAAATGCAACATTACCAATTTTGCTCTTCAAAGCTCACATACACTCCCCTCCAAAAGTATTGGAACAGTGAGGCCAATTCCTGTATTTTTGCTGTAGACTGAA
>NTHP01000012.1:2014427-2037605 GCA_003416845.1 Oplegnathus fasciatus | reverse complement strand
AAAAAAAGTAAATAAACAGTTTTATTCTCTCACATCATCAATGTCCACTTGCAGTACCCCTGCAACGTAAAATTTGCCTTCTACACGCTGCGCAATGACAAATGGATAGGAGGAATAGTAAAACATTTTGGGAAATAATGCTTATTAGCTCTCTTGCCAAGAGTTAGATAAGAAGATCAATACAATATCAATACAGTCAGTAGCTGATTAGCTTAACTTAGCATAGAGACTGGAAAGAGAGGTATAAAAAAGAAAAAGCATGCCTCTGTTCAAAGGTAAAAAAAAAAAACTGCCTTGCAGCACCTCTAAAATTCACAAATGATTTTTTGGCTTCCTGACTTGGCTTCGCGGAGTCTCTCTGCTGGCTGTTTTTATGCTAAGCTAACTGCAGCTGCTGGTGGCTGTAGCTACATATTTACCATTCAGACATTTAAGTGGTATCGATCTTCTCATCTAACTGTTTCCAGTCTTTGTGCTAAGCTAAGCTAACCAGCTACTGGCTGCAGCTTCATATTTTCTGTAATAAAGTTCACTAATTAACACATTATATATCTTGTTTGTTTACTCTATACAAAAACAGAAGTGTAAAAACAACAAATTGTGTTAATTAGTGTTTCCCTTTCCTTTATGCTAAGCTAAGCTAACTGGCTGCTTGCTGTAGCTTCATATTTGCCTTACAGACATGAGAGTGGTATCAATCTTCTCATCCAACACTCAACACTCAACCCAAAACATCAAATTATTCCTTTGATTTTACAACAATGATGTCTCTAATACCACTACATTACATTTTAAAAAATAAAAGACCATATCTGTTTATGATTGTTTAAACCAACTAAATATCACATTCCTGGTTTGGAAAAAAAAACAGGTGTAAAGATGATAGAACGATTAAATCTGCAAAACTGGATCAAAAATGAAGGAACATTATCCACACAAAGAGTACTGCAAAGTACTGCATGTACCTTTCAGCCAAGATTGGCTTCACCATTTCCCGTCTGTCCATTGCAAGTGGATGTGACATTTAAATGCTTCACAGTCTTGGAGTCATAGAGGGACATGAAAGGTAGTCAATGGGTGGCAGCTCTTTGTCTGCACTCAGCCCATTGATTAAATGTAACAGCATGAATTCCATTTCAGTGACTATTTCTGCAGCAGTCACACTGTACTGCATTTTGTTGTTGTTTTCCTTCTTCCTCGGTTCCTCTTACAATAAAACTCCACTTAAGATGGCCAAGTGCTAAGTTGGAGAAGTCTTTGAGTTCAGTTGCGTGCGTAAAAGTGGGAATTCACAAGTGTCTTGTACCGCTGAGGATCAGAGGGGACGCTCGGGTGGTGAGAAGAGACAAGGTTTAACACAAATCTGTTACATAAGGTCACCCCGTAATCCTTGTTGCATGTTGTTGCTAGAGATTAGAGAAGAAAGTGTTTGCCTTTCACTGAGTATTAGAGAGTAAAAACACAAAGCACTCGGCACTACAAAAGATTAGTACCAAATGCATCTCTACTGGGGTGATGTCCCTTCAGAATCCATTTAAACATCCCTCTACAGAACAAATATTGTCTTTCAATCACTACTTGCTCTGATCTTCTTTCTTCATTGTGAGTTTTTCTCAGAATACAGCAACACATCGTTTAACTAGCACATAAGTCAGATAAACATTGAATTACTCTCAAAAGATAAATACATTGTGAATGAATGTGAGTGATTTACAAATAGTCTGAATGTATCATATGCTAACCTAACTCAATATACTGTTTAGTACAAGGGATGGAGGCAAAGAGAAATGTAGGGGTATCCCTACTAACATTACTTCAAACTGTCTTGAAAAGAGCAAAACTGTAAATGTCTTTGATTTCACAATTAAGTATGACTTTCACTGGTAATGGTAAAACTTCCTCTATTCACATTTATGGATATAGAACCTGGCTCTAAGCTGTGTACGACGGAAATGAGAAGATTGGTGGCAACAAGGAAAGGCCAAGGGAATAATGAGGATCACTTGAAAGGCAAGAAAGAGGAGAGTAAGGAACAATCCAATACTTACATATGTGAAAAAGAGAGTGATAAGATGGAGATGTTTAAAGAAGAGCTGAAACGACTTATCAATAAATGGATTAGTCAATCTGTTTTAGTCATTTTTCAAGCAAAAAATGCCAAAACATTCACTGTTTCCAGCTCCTCAGATGTGAGGAATGGATGCTTTTCTTTGTCATTTACGATAGTAAATTGAATATTTTTGAGTTTTGAACTGTTGGTTGGATAAAATAAGGAATCTTGGGAAATTACAACAGGCATTTTTCACTATTTTCTGACATTTTATATACAAAACGGCGAACGAAAATTACTTGCGGATGAATCTAAAATGAAAGTAATCATAATAAGTCGCAGCCCTAGCTAAAAGAGAAGTGAGATGTTCAGTGCTGTGAGTTAACACGTCAGTAGCTCTCTGTGAATTCACCAACTTAAAAAAGATTTAATCTCAACTTCACCACATTTATAAAGTAAGATGTAGATTTATTTACAAAATACAAAAAAATAGCATTAGTAGAACACAGGCCTGAAAAAACGATTTCTAAAACTGTTTATTGAACTCTGTTGACTGTACTGCATGTAACTGCTGAAGACATTAAGAAGTTTCTAGAAGATGAGAAGCGCTACGGGGGGAAGGGAAGTGGGAAAGCAGCAGAAAAGAAAGAGCTGGAAGGGAAGGAGAGTGTTTAACAGTATATTCTGATGAGATGTGAAGCCCAAGTGGTGGCAGGTAAATGATGGTGCAGCAGAGATACAGATGGAAAGTGCATTAGTGTGAGTTTCTACATCATTAACTACTACATGTAGCCTCAACCTCCTACGTGGTATCCTGTATGTACTGTGTTAGCTAGGAGAGCCACCTTGAAGAGGAAATCACATCACCTCCATACAACCATATACTACTAACAAATAATTGAAGATAGAGGGAAAGGTTTGGTTCTGATGTGATGTGTCACAATGGTTGTAGCAGGGAGGCTTGTGTGGCACAGTTCTAATCGTGTCAGGATTTTTGATGTTAGCTTTGCTTCTCTTTTCTCCTTCCAGAGAGGGAAGAGATCAGCCTTATGTGAAGTCTTTGGACACAGCCTCAATGAAATTGGGAGCTGACATGAGGATGGTGAAGGTGCAGATGATGGAGAAGAGCGAGAAGGCCACCAGGCATAACCGATCCACCACCGCCGCCGCAAACTTCCACTCGCTGCAGATCGCCTCTCCCTCGTCCTGCTCCCGGAAGCGCCTGGCAATGTACTGCACTTCCTCCAGGATACGGGAAATTTCTGGAACCTGCTCCAACAGCAAAGTCCGCGTCTGTTCTGAGTGGATGTCATGAGGGGAGGAGCCATTAGGATGGGCGCCACTGCCGCACACCACCACACCTGAATCAGTGCTCGGTGGGAAAGCAGGGTTGTCGGTGCCCATCGAGTGGTAGCCAAAGTACAGGTTCATGTTCCCGTTGGTCGTGGTTGACTGGGTGGACGCCTGCCCTGGTATGGTGCTCATCTGAATGCTGCTGGTGCTGGTATGGTGAGGAGGAGGGTGGGAGTACTTGTAGTTTGGTTGGCTACTGGAGCTCACACCTGTTTTGTTTTCCTCTCCAGGTTTCTTCATACGGAGAAACCACGCGCACCAGTTCAGTAGGATGACTCTGACCTGAGTGAAGAGATGAGATAAGGCAGAGAGATGGGAGGTGGTGAGTTATAGACCAAGTTATGAATGATAAAATGAAAAATAGAAGAAGAGGCAAGAAGATAGAAATATAGAGAAAAATATAACTTTTACTCCCCAATCTTGTAAAAGCCTAGATGAGTAGTTGAGTATACCAATGTGTATAAGTGGTGTGGTTATTTGAAAATAATGCACTGCCTTGGGCAAATCAGAATTCTCCCTTTTAATTTTGTAGTGAAAATGAATTATTGGGTTTCCAAATGATCGTTAACCTACCCATTTAGGCATCTTCCCTCCGTGGGGGTCATGGTGGTGGAACTGTAGTACCAGGACTGTTACCACCACAGACAAGCCCACAATCATCATGGTGCTGGCAAAGTACTGAGCTGAAGAGGAGAAGAACACGTAAGTATAGCACCGCAATTTCCATTTGGGATAGAGAACAAATAATCGTGTAACAAGGAGAAATCATAGCCTGTCATCTACATGCAGTACAAGAAAAAACATGAGAGGTAAGCATATTATTTTGGCAGGACTGTTGCCGAGTCGGTCAGTTGGCTGGTTAGTCAGTGGGGAGTTTATCCCTGTCAACAAACCTAAGGTCATAACACCACAGGGGCTGGTAGAAGGATGACTAACACTTTACTTCATAAACCATGCAAAACACACACACACGCTTGCAGGCATTTGAAGCTACAGAGACATGAAAATGCATAACATATGCATATAGGCAGGCACGCTACCCTGTCCACACCCTAATACACACACGAGATATTCCCCTCTAAAAAGGAGAAGTCATTTTTCATTTTGATCCAGCTGTGATGTCAGCGACCTCACAGAAAGGTGGACCTATCAAATTATTCCGTAAACATTTTCATGTCAAAGTATAAGTGGAGCTGTATGAAAACCTGTCAGAGTGAGCGCTGAAGAGCATTTCATTTTGTCTTCAATCTGTCAGTCCTGCTCCATCTGCAGTGTGTTAATATGTGTACCCCAATAAAAGCGAGTTTGCTAATGGCTTCGTTTTACATCACTGAGCTGCCAAATGATACCGAGCAGCATCTCTGTCTGCAGCTTCCCATCTCATGGCCGGCTGCCTTGTCTCTTCTGGTCTGTATCAGTATGGCCTCATACAATGCAACTCTGCTGGTCCCCTACTCTGAGAATAATCTTCACATCCTGCATCAGCAGCCTCCCACGCCCAGCCCCTCCCCCTCCCTCTCAGCCACAACATCGGCCGGTCGGTATGAAGAAAATCTTGCCGCTAAAGACTGCCCGGCAGTGTGAATATGAGGTGTGAATATCTTGCCAATGAATCATTCAGCTGTTTAGACACCTATAGTCAGTGAGGAAATATCTCCACACTGACCCACCAATCACGCTGTGGCACCGTATTGCCTGTCCAGCATGTGCCTATAGCTCCCCGATGAAGGTCAGAGTCCGGTGCAAAAAGACTGAAAAAAGGGTTTTCATGTAGAACACTTCCACAGATTCTGCATTGTAAAAATGTACAGTCTTAAAGGAAAAGTTCAACACTTTGGGAAACACATACATATATATACACTTATTCGTATTTTCTTGCTGAAAGTCAGATGAGAAGACTGAGACTCAAGTTGTGCTTGGACAGAATGCAAGGAAGCTTTTAATATGCGACACAATTGCATACAAAGTAAAAGGAAAGATGTTGAAAATGTGTCAACTTCAAAACGTGTGCTCATCCCGGGGCTTTATGCTTCAAAAACGTACAAAGAGGAGAGGTAAAGGGAGAGACTGGAGGGAAATAACAGAAAGATATGAAGTCTGCTGAGTTCATACATTAGCTGTTTCAGGGAGAACCAACATAGACTGCACAAACCTTTGGAAGGAGCCAAGCTAGCTGTTTCCAGTCTTTGTGTAGGATAAGCTAACGGCCTGCTGGCTTTATATTTACCATACAGACACGTTCTTATCAAACTCTGGGCAAGAAAGTGTGTATTTCCCAAAATGCCAAACTATTCCCCTTAAGTTTTGAATGTGCTTTACACATTATTATGAGTGAATGTCACATGTCTATCACAAATAGTTAACAGTTTGGGAGATAAGCCCGTGATCATTTTGTGATCCATCTTAATTATTTTTCTTTCTTTCTCATCACTTTCGAAGTAAGAAAATCATCAGGACGAGCAATAATTAGAGCAGAAAGGTGTCTTACCAATCAGAGGCACAGAGTCTGACGTGGCAGGCATGATCTCTGCTACCAGTAACATGAACACAGTTAGAGACAGCAGCACTGTGATGCCTGGAGAGAGACAGAGAGATGAGCAGAAAAACAGAGGATAACTTCTTTCATCATAGTCTAGTTTTCTCTTAAACGGTGACTTGAGAGTACTCAAAATAAATGCAGCTGGTCGCTTCAAAATAGGTGAAAACAGCTGTGGATTTATTTTGGAATATTCACTCTCTTTTCTACCCTCGAGGGAATACTTGGCAGTTATATATTTACTCTGACCCTGTCTGACTGAATGGCATTTTGAAACAAGTAGGCATTTTCAGGTCCAGGTGATTATCTTTTCTGTGTTTATAATGGAGCTTTTATTCATCTGCTAATGAATAAAATCAAACACTAATGCTAATTCACAGCCATAATGTCAGCATTAGCATAGAGCAATGACAAATAAATGGCTTAGCAAAAGCGTCAGGACCTGGTGGGCTGAGATCACCAAGGCGGGGGAGAGAGATATACGTTTTTGTCTGCATGTATGATTGTAATCGTGAATCATTGTCCCCCTGTGTTAGTGTGAGAGAGTGTGTGCGTGTGTGCATGCAGGGATGTACTGATGTGTGTGTCCTGCTCCATACCCAGTGAGATCTTCTCTCCGGAGTCAGCGGGGAGCAGGAAGACCAGCAGGGCCAGACCAGAGATGAGCACGCAGGGGATGAGCAGGTTGAGGCCGTAGTAAAGTGTCCTGCGCCGCATGGTGACCGTGAACGTCACATCGGGGTAGGGCTCCTTACAGCAGTCATAGTACAGCTCATTACGCTTAGCCGGCACACCTGGGGGAGAAATGAAGAGATGGGAAGGTGTCAATTAGAGGTCAAATACACAGAACTATAAAATAAAGGTCCAGTTCTCAGTTCTGCTTGCCCGACTAATAATAACGACACCTTGTAAAATAAGCCATTAATGTGCAGCTGTGGCTATCGATTTCAAGTTTCAAGAGCGTGGCAGAGAAGATCAGTTAACAATCATTATTAATACAGTTTTTATTGGTACCATTTGAATATGATTGAAAGAGGAGATTTGTGGTCAGAAGGAGAACTGTGGGACAGAAAGGAAAAAATGTGAGTCAGTGAGAAAATGAAATAATAAATGCTCCCCTGCCCCAGTCAATGTGCCTTTAAGTAAGGCACTAATCTTTTACTACAAGCAATATACAATACAACATTTCATCATATACAGGACAGAAGGTGATGGATTTAATATATAATATTTAACATGCCACTAAATCTACTTTTTTTTTTGTCACTGAAAGTAAAATTCCAGACTTTATCATGCACAAATATAGCAGATGTTGTGATTTTAGGAAGATTAGGATTTTACCATAAATGTGTTTTCCTGGTAAGCATGTGGGGAGCAGCTTGTCGCTGAGCAAATGCACTCTTGCTTAAATTAATACTGTACATAATACAATGATGTCATGGTGTAATCTTTTACATACAACAATAATCTACCCAATGCTGTTTCACTTTGTGTATAACAACACATTTTAGCTGATCTAAAATCACTCTAAAGCACAGCTTATTGTGCAACAGTTCCCTAACCCTAACCCAAACAACAGCATGCGAGGCAAGGCGATTTATTTATACAGCACATTTCATGTTGAGTGGCAGCTCAAAGTGCTTTATAAATTTCATAATAAAGCAATTAAGACAGGATAAAAACATCCAAGTGAGATGATCAATCAAGATAACTGTAAATTGTAAACCAAAGCAGGGACAAAAGTTGAATTATAGGCAGCAGTGAACAGGCAGGTTCTGTCAACAAGCATATCAAACTCCCACAAAAATCTTTTGGGCTACAGTACAGGCTTAATGTACATTCAAATCTCAGTTTACAAACTTCACATTTTGTGTCAATTTGAAATTGCCCGACTACACCTCCAAAAACAAACCTAAATCATTTATTAATCCCTAAAGCTCATCGCCGTGGCCTTATCTGTCTTGTTGGCATATTCACATGTTCGAGACTAATCTGCCTTGTACATCAGATCAGCAACAGAAAACAATATCACCTTGGACTGGTCAGTCAAAGAAGTCCAAAAAACCTGTGTGCATTTGTGTGTATGAGAGCCGTTGTGTAGCAAGATGATTAGTAAGCATGACTTTGATAGATTTCATGCGAACAATCATTTCAAAGTGGACTACAGGTAGTGTTGCCTTTTCTCCTTGATTAAAAAACAACAATCTGGGAACTGTGTGTGTGTGTGTGTGTGTGTGTGTGGGAGGGAGGGAGGGAGGGAGAGTCACTCGTGGCTCACAGTCAACAATCAGTGCTGAGTAAAAATCAACCTGAAGTGCCCTCAATTTGATTATGGCTCGAGCATCGTTGTGCGGCTGTATGAACCATTCATGCCTTTAAGTGTTTAGTGATTCTGAATGAAGCCCTGGAACAATGTAATCAGCAACATATTCAAAATACGCAACTCATTTTGGGGTGAGTGCGTGTGTGTGTTTGTGTGTGGAAAGTGTTCATTCCTATAGAAATTCAATTTTAATGAATTGCTCGGATTCAATTTCATTTCATTTAAACTGTGTCACCTGAACGCTGAAGAGAAATAGCCTTTGTTAGCCATCTATTAATTTGATGGATTGCAGACCTGCAGATGCATTCACCACATCCTGTGTGTGTGTGTGTGTGTGTGTGTGTGTGTGTGTGTGCCTGTACGCTGGCATGGGCATGGGTATGGGTATGTTCTGAGGCACCAGGACAGTGTGTGTTCTTGGCCAGCTTGCCGCCTGGCTGTGCCTGAATTAAGTGAACCATCCTTGGGCCAGCTGTCACCCCACACACCCTTGCCTCCCCCCTCCATTCCCCCAGCCAGCTGGGTACACTCACAGCTCACTTTGTGTGTAAGTTTGTTTCTGTGTGTGAATGTGAATTATTTTGTTGGTCCCTGATTAAAACCCAAACTTGAGTTAGAGATGACATGGGTTCTTAATTTCCACATAGAGAGAAAGAGGGGAGGAAAAAAGAAATGAGAAGAGGAGAAAGAGAAAGAAATGGAGAGAAGGAATCGAAATGCTTTATTATATTTATTATCTTATTTTGAACTTGACCATTTCTCTCTTCCTTTGTTTCCTGAGAGGAGACAGACAAACTGAGAGGTAGTGTGGACAGAGTTGGAGAAACTCCGGCCACAAAAACAAACAAGGTAACGGAGACAAATAAGGATAAATGAGCCACCGAAAACAGGAAAATCCTGGTTTTGTAAAGCTGTAATGTTAAAGGAAAAGTTTGGCACATTGGTAAATAGGCTTGCTCGCTTTCTTGCAGAAATAGATAAGAAGATATGAAACACTTGCATGTCTGTGCGGTAAATATGAAGCTGGAGCCAGGACGGTTGGCTTAGCTTAGCATAAAGACCACACACAAGAGTGGCATCAATCTTCTCATTTAACTCTTACCAAAAAAAGCAATAAGTGTATTTCCCAAAATGTGGAACTATTCCTTTAAAAGTCTATTGACACCTGTCCTCAGATAAAACCACATTCTACTTCAATCACGCTGCTGTGTGATGCCTATCGACAAAATAATTTTCTCTAAACCACAGGAGCCACTCAATCTTTCGTCCCATAACTCTCACATAAGTGCTTTGTCAGCTTGAAAATAAATATACATGTATATAATCAAACAGATGGTGTACGAGTCCATGAATTCATCAGCCAGAAGAAACTGTGTGGACACTGCTGCACTAAACAGCAGCAGTATTCTCCAGGCTATCTGTAGCACTCTTTAACCAGGGCTGATAGACAGGAAAATGTCAGTGAGAACGGCATCTTACAAGGAAGTCGACATCACTGCAACACCTGCTGTCAGAGCTGTGTAATACCGGTTGTCTAACTCCCTGGAATATGACATGAAGGGCCTCACTAATGTTGAAAGTCTCAGAATCTTTCAAATTCCCTGAAGAGATTTACAATTTGTTGCTCAAACATGTCCCACAAATATTGGGAGCGCTTTCAGTCAATCATCACATCCGCTCTCACACCTCATCTTTTTCCCTCTTATGCCACCATGCAAATTCGTATACATTTATTTTCGTAATCAGTGATTAAGTGGGTCCAGATTCCGTTTTTGATTCATTCAAACCAAATGGTTACCAAAATATTTTGTGATTGACAACGATGCATTGCTGCTCACTGTAATAAACAGCCTGCTCAAAGCTTTTTTCACTTATCAGGTAATGATGAATTTGTTCTAAATGAACAACTTAATCCTGTCAGAAAAACACACACATTTTGAGAAAAGCAATGTCAGTAAATATGTTTTGTTATAACCAGACAGAAACTGTAAGAGGGTCATGTCTCTGATTTCCTTATATTTTGTTTTACTGGTGTTATGCACCTGAATGTGTCTTAGTGTGCCTGTCTGTTTTTCTTCTTACCGACAAGATCCCATTCCCCGTTGGGAATGTAGGTAGAGATGTCCACGTCCATCATCTGGAGGTCCAGCAGCCAGCCGTTGTGGGTCCAGGAGCCAAACTTCAGGTTACACTTCTGCACATCGAATGGGAACCACCGCACATCAATGTAGCAGGTACTCTTCAGGATGCCTGGAGAGAAGCATTGGGGAAAGTTACTTTTGGCACTAAACACTGAACACACATTTCAGTCACTCTTTCAAGCCTCAGAGGCGGGAGGAAAGCTAGCTGGAGGAAACATGTCAAAAACCCTCTGACAAAGGTTTTTCACAGAGGAATACATCAAATTACTGTAAAGGTCCCTACATAAGTGTAGGTTCTGTTGATCATGAAACACTTCAATGTAATTTAATTTTAATTTATACACCAAAATACCTTATTTATTTTAGTTTTCAGTTACTAAAAAACATAATTTCAAGGGGGAACACGTTGTTACAACTGATTAACTGAACAATTTCCATGAAAGGTAATCTGAGTAATCAGCATACTTTGGTGATTTTTGGGTTGAATATTTGGTTGGAAAGTGGAGGTTTTTAGCATAGGTCACCTATAACTGTTGTTTCGATTGTGTTCAACTTGTGGCAGATGTTGCAATAAGAGACACATTGAAATGTAGTCGAAAGACTGTTGAAACAGTGCTGACTGTATATGAAACCTTGATGTCAAAAAAACTTTCTCTTTTCCTCTTCAAAACTTTGCCTGGTTTGAACCTTGACACCTAGATTTCTTTAAAACTGCAAAATCACCAAAACCACGGGAAAGGTGGAAGTTTCAATCGATGATTTAGGTGATAGTGAGGAGGATGATGATGACAGGGATGATGATCATGACGATGATCGAGTTAATGATGTCTCTAAAGACGATGATGATCTACACAGTTTGGATGCGAAAATATGCTAATGATGGTGAGGATACTGAACAACCATAAATAATGGTAATACAGTGATAACATATCGTTGATGAAATGAAATTGAAACTGGGTTATTAGTGAAATATAATATGTAACACAGTGAGAGGGAGAGCTTGAATGTCTCACCTGGTGGGATGTACTGGCAGGATCCTGACGCATTTACCAGCACATTTGTATGGAACGTTGCATCAAACCTCTCATCAGCACTACAGGAGAGAAGAAAGAATAATGTAAAAACAGCATTGGAGCATTTAAAGAAAAGCCCCCCCAAAACAAGGAAAATAGGAAGACTTCTGGAGAAAAAGCCAGAAAGGGGAGTAAAAGGACAAGTACAAAGTACAAAGGTAAAGACAGATACAAAGAGAAACCCAGACAATAAACAGAAAGTGAGAATGAAGGTGACAGAGAGGGGTAGAGACGACGGGGATTAGTGTAGATCAAGACAGACAGTGTTTAATTTTACTGATCATCTGAAACAAACATGGTTGTCTGCTATCAAGGCGTCCTTCAAACAGACAGGGATTATGTACTCTCAAAAACCAAAGTACAGACATCATAATCAGAAAATTACACATTTCACACAAGAACAAAAATCATCCCTGGAAAATTATAACATTTACAGAAATTTTCCTTCAGAGAGTAAAACCAAAAGACTCTACATATCTGAGAACAGCCATTCTTAGACTATGATTACAAATGTCAAACTCTTTTTTGCTGGATATAAAGTGTCTCTGCATATTGCAGCAAAAAGGAGCAGAAATATTAAAAATGAGAGTTTTCTGAGGGACAGATTTAAAAAGACCCAAGAAGTGCATTCAATTGCGTAGCACTCACAGAGCACATCCATCCATCGAGGCTATGCAGGCCTCTACATTTGTAGTTTTGATAATATAAAATGTTTAGACATGTTTAATCTGAATCTACATTAAGATACACATGCTGACAATTTGGGTGGCCATGAATTTTGGAAAAATCCTAAATCCTGTCAAGGAATTTTATGGTTTTGTACAAAAATAAATTGTACAAACTGATCCCTAACCTTTCCTCTAGCGTCATCATCAGGTCAAAATTTTAATTTGTCCGATGCTTTAGTTTGTGACCAAATACAAGCAAAACTAATGACATTCCCATCAGCCTCAACTGTTGTTTGTGGTTAGGGCTAATTAGCAAATATTAGCACGCTAACACGCTAAACTAAGATGGTGAACACGGTTAACATTATGCCTGCTAAACATCAGCATGTTAGCATTGTCATTGTGAGCTTGTTAGCATTTAGTTTAAAGCACAACTGTGCCTAAGTGCAGCCTTACAGAGCTGCTGGCATGGCAGACAAAAACAAACAGACAAATGGACAAAAAATTATACAGGACTGAACCTCTTTGACAGAAGTAATGAATCAGTAAAAGGCTTCCTATGATGACAACATAGCATTGACTCATTAGTAGTGTAATGTTTATTCATATTCTGTATGCTGTGAGCCCCGTAGAAACACTGAATGAGATACGCAAAATGCACCTTATTTTGAACAATAAATGAGTGCTCATCCAAAGCCAGAAAAAACAGCCTGACTCATACCACCATCTATTATTGTCCATTAGTACATTTCTACCACTTACAGTATGAGACTGGAAGTAGTGGGGGAAAGTGAGGGGCATGCCGAAACTCTTCCTGAAGGCTTTTTGTTGGACTGGTAGAACATAAATTTTAGCAAAGTGCGCTGGGACTGAGCCCAGGAGGCATAACAGGACAAGGCCGGGTTTACCCAATGCAGATTTATAGCCACTACATCAACAATCTAAATCTAATCACTCTTTTCACTTAACAGAGGGTGGAAAACTAAGAGGCTGTGAGAATACTTTGGAACAGCCGTTACTCATTGGTGAGAATAAATGAGCCAAATTAGCATTTAGCTTTGTAATGGTATTTGGAATACATCTACCTAACATACATTAATTGGGTAGCATGAGCATATAAAAACAGACAAGTCATTCTTAAAGCCATCTGTCAAAATACCAATGCAGGATACTGTTAAGTGATTCTTTTAAATTAAGGTTCAGTAAAATATTTTTTAAAACTGTTTGGTGGGCTTTATACAAAATGTGGAGACTTATACTTAAACACGGTAGCACACATGAGCATCACAGGAGAGTTCTTGATGCATAATCTTAATCGCATCTTGATCAGATCACTAAGTAAGTAGAACATGTTTCAAAAAGGTCACATGCCATGTGGAAACGATAAGGGCATGATGAAGGCGTTGAATCCCAATGGAGTTCTTTTGGCCGCAATGGGATTCTTCAATAATTTAACCTTCTTTTCTTAGATGTGAGTCATTGAATGAAAAACCAAAAGACATGTTTGAAAAAATGGCTTGCCATTTACTTGCTAAATAACTAAACCCATGGACAAATTTGTTTTCAAAATGAATATATCTTCTGTAAGTGTGCTGCGACAGAAAGCCACAGAGTCCTGAAGAATAAAATCTTAGGCAAATAACCTTTCCTCTCATGCAGCACAGAATATTCTGCTTTCATATCCACTGGGTCAATGAAATGGCATCACCTACATTGGCATTTCATGCCTGTGGAAACACTATTACAGTATGTGTTAAAACATCATCAGATATGCTGCTAAGGTAAGGAAAGACAGCATTGTACTGTCTAGATTCACAAGTGAAACCATCTCTATATGTAAGAAAGCAGCTCAACAGCTAGATGGCTTCCATTATTCACACAAAAAACATGATGAAAGCTGAAAATTCAGTCTCTTTGTGTCTTCCCAAGTCTCTGTAGATGGTGAAATATTCAAAATCAGGCCTGGGACGGGACAAATGGTTCCTATATTATTCATCTGAAATGGGTTTAGGATTGTTGCTGCACTGACATGAGCACATACAAAACATACAGCTGTCTACCTTTTAGATCCTCCACCAGTCAGGCTTTACAGCGCTTCATGTCCAAAGAGTCTTGGCTTACTTAGAGAGACTCCCCTGCTGTGGACTGGAGAAACAGACTATCCTGCATCTCGTATAGTGGATACATGAAAATGCATAACTTTGCACATTCTCTGCAAATGAAATAACATCAAAGTCAATCATTGATGGTTGTCCAAAGGTGTTGTTGTATTAACTACCTTATGATCAAACAATATGTCTGTTAAGTCCCCAGGCGGCGTCCTCTTCTGAATCCTCCTGAATGAAGATCAGATACTTTGAACTGCTATTTGCTGCGTAGGCATAAACAACAGTCAGAGCCTTCCTCTCCAAAACACGCAGTCACATAGAGTCGGCCCTCCTGCTCTCGCTGAGAAAACTCCAGCACATAAGCACCCAGCCGGAGGCCTGTGACCTTTGGTACCTTCCCACCTCCTGCACTACCTGCAGCTTCTTCCCCACCAGAGAGCTGACATTCCACGTCCCCAGAACCATTTTTTGTAGACAGAGGTCAGCACACCAGGGACCCCACCTTCACATGCCATATGATTGACAGAGCACCAGAGCTCTACACCAAACTTTACAGGAGGTGAGCTCACATGGTTCATCTTCAAGCTCCCCTCCTAGACCTGACTCAAGGAGAGGACCCCAGACATGGTTGCTCTTAAAGGCCGGGTATACTTGAAACAAACAAATTCATACAAAGTGTCAACCATGTCTAAAGGCAAAAGTATTCATAGCTGTTCCGAATAGCCACTTGAAGGTAAGACAAAATGCCTGCCTTCTTGGAGAAGGGCAAGACGCACTGAATAGTACAAACAAGGATAGGAACACTCGCTTTTGGACAGTCTCTTCCTCAAGGTCACTCATGGTGGTGCACTTGGTTGTACACACAAAGTGATGGAAGTAGGTATATGACGAATCAAGACTCTACACCTTCACACACTTCGCCAATTGCTGACTGAAGTGGGCATACTTGTCGGATTGTCGTTTTCAGAAAGTTTTAAAAATTGTTGAACGCGGCGCCCTGAATTCCAACGTCGGAAACGCAGTTTTTGACAATCTGACAAACACTTTGTTAAAAGTTTCCCTAATGGTGCACTAATGCTGTTGTTAGCCCAGTGTCAAAGCTCTATGCTATTTGTATATGTAAAAGCTCACAGTTGCTTCATTTTGCTTTACTCATTGGTTGAGGAGTCCTTCACAGTTTTTTTCTTTATATACAATTTTTGTATTTTTTTGTCTTTGTCCCTGCTCAAGCCTTGCTACTGTAATGACCTAATTTCCTGATGGGGATCAGTAAAAGTTCATCTTATCTCTTAGCTTTAATCTCTTCCCTTGCTTGCTTTCTTGCGTCATAAAAATAGAAATGAATGATTTTACTCCTGATTTATGCTGCATGCACAAGGAATGTCAGTTTCAATCTGGGTCTGTGTCAGGACTATATTGTTATCGTTAGTGATCGCTGATCCCCACCGTAAGCTGCTTAATGTTCTGTATCCTCCCTGTTAGATAGCCAAACCTCTCCCTCCTCCCTCTCCGTCTCTCATGCGCACGCATACATATGTGCAACTCGAGCCAAGCGGGAAATCTGCCAGTACCCCCATCCCCATAAAAAAATCCTCAATCACCTTGAAGGTAGAACTGAAAAGCCAGCTCCATCAATCAACTTCAACTCTGCCTTGTATCGTGTTGTCTTCCCCCCATTATAAGTGTGATTCTTTAAGTGTGTGTGTGTAGGGGGAAATAAGTGTGTGATTCTAAGGAGGCACGGGAAAGAGTGATGCATTAAAAACATCTTATTCCCCCATTAAATACCCTCTCGTGGAGCTCAACAGTTTAATAATGGTCAACAGTCACACCACCTTTCTCCCCCGGTGCAACAACACTATAAAAAGGGTTAGTTTTAGTCACATAGATAGGAACATCAGACAGACACCACATCAGCCTCAGGTGGTATTCCCTTGCACATAAATATGATTTATGTTTAGTAAGGGAGGTCCTCATTGAAGTGAGAATTCTCTTCCATCACTTTGTTTGCTGTGTGAAACTGTATAGAATGTTTGCCATTGCAATAACGTGATAACAGACTGCACAGCACCAGATTTTTTCCCCTGTTACTGCATTTTATCTAATGTATGAATTTATCTTGGTGTTGCAGGCCCAAAAATAAATAATGGAATAATCCAGAGCCAAAAGTACTCCAAGACAAAAAATGCTTTCTGTTCAAGTTACAGTAAGAATATTGTTTTGATTTCCTTTTCTGCTAGTGTTTCCCTCCTGTTGTGATTTTTGGACAAAGTGTTCCACAATTCCAGTCGTTTTTTTTTCAAATGAACAGAACTAAGACCTGTATTGCTCATATGTGCCAAACAAAAGTCATGTGATTCTACTGGATGTACCACAGAGGCACATTGGGTATACAGGTAGTTTTTTTTTTTTCAGTATGTCACAGCTGTTTAGCAAGAGGGTAAATGTTCTGGATGTTATTTGTTTACCATGTAGGCAGTTGTCTGTAATTTATGTCTAAAAGCAGCTTTTGTTTGAGGACAACATTGGTGCCACACATGTTCTTTTAATGTGCACAAAAGCCTGAAACACAAAGGACACTGGAAAATTAATCAGGTTGTTCATTGGCATTGATTCCGAGGACCGTTCTCAAAAACTGAGCAGATCTAGACCACATTGTGAGTATCAATCTCAGAAACACTTAGCAACCTCATTTCTTTGAACGGGCACTGAAGCCTCATCTCCATCCAAACAGTAGAAAGCCAGAATGACTGGGCAGGTTGAATAGGAAAGAGGTTCAGTTAGACTGGCTTATATCAAAGAAACCAATGAGCTGCTAAAGAGACAGATTATTTCTCTCTCTTACCATGAAAGTCCCATTCTTTGACAAAGGTATGAAAAGAAGTGAGCCAGATGAATGTTTCCAATAAGACCTGTAGAATTTGATATGAGAGTGAACCACCTCTACAGACCTGATTCAATTATATGATGATATCTAAAATAAAGGCCTAAAATAAATGACTATAATATTGCATACAAATAGAGGTACATTACAGAAATGTAATATAGATTCAATTCTGTCTATTCTTCTCATATTGGAAGCACTATTAGTATTTCATAATAGCCTCTCTGTTGACATTTCCAACCACTTGGCACAGTGTTTTCAGTAGTCTAATGCCCATTGCAGGCAACAGATGCAAAGCCCCCTGGGAGTTATGGTTTATGTCCTCCCAGAGGGAATCGGCTCAATCATCTCATTAAATGAGGCTGTAACCAAGAGTGAAATTTTGTCTGGGGAATATTTCTTTCCACTGTGTTATTGGGTAAACAAAGCAAAGGCAATCTAGAGTATCTGTCCATGTTTTGCAGAAAACAAATTGGTATTAATAGAGGTAGAAAGGAGAAAGAGAGGAGAACAGAAGAGTGCAAAACAGAATGAAGCGTCAAGAGCAGCAAGAGATTAGCCACAGTGCTGATTGTGCCAGTGGCCAGTAGCCACTGATATAATTAACAGCAAAAGTGAGGTTTCATCATTTTAGCTGGCCTTCTTAATCCCTTTCTTAATATCAGTATAATTTATTAAATAACCATTCTAATGCCTAAGAGTAAAAGTACACTATATGGATGATTTTCAAACGAGTATGGTGAGATAATAAATCACTCCGTCAGTACGAAAGTAGAGTGATTCTGAGGGCCTGTGGAGTAGAGATTAAATATGAACAGTAGAATATACAAGTATTTCAATATTGATGTGACTTTATAAAATATTTTATATGATTTTCAGAACTAGCTTGCAAGCTTTCTGTTTTACTAACAAAGCATAGCGTTAGTTCAGGAAGTCGCACTTAGCCTCAGCATTAACTGTTTCATTTAGGCTTCATCATCGTTGTCTCCTTTACCTCCTGGCTATCAGCTGATTAATAACGTCCCGTAATATCCATGCAGGTATGTCGATACCTGAACTACAATTTAATGTTCATTTATGTTTGTCAATGGTGGATTAGTCCTTCCTGAAGAAAAGAGGAGAGCGTTTTGTCACCAAATCTAACTGTAAAGCCATTTGCTATAAATAGTTTATTCCTTGACTTAAATGTGTTTTTATTGTTCCTGCTCTTTGGCAGGTTGTTTGCCTGAGGCCATTAATGCTACAGCTGAGAAAGATATGTAATGACCCATATGGTATTGAGAGACCTGTGATATAGCTTCAGATGTAAAAAAGTAGATTTAGTAAATGAAATCTTAAAATCAACTCACAAGTAGCCGGTGAAAGGATGCAACGATTGGGGAAGTATTAAGTGGGAGAGAAGAGGATATAAAATGAGATGGGAGGAGGCGACAGAACAGAGCAAAAGGTTGAGAGTATAGCCTACCTGTTGTAGAGGAGGATGTCTGGGACCCATACCAGATTGGATGGGAAGCGCAGGTTCTGAACCCCGGGGTAGCTCTCTGGGTTCCATGAAAGGTAAATGTCTGTCCAATACTGAAACAACAATAGAGACAGTAAAGGAGTTGATATAAAAAGCAGACGATGAGGTGAGGACATAAAAACAAGGATAAAACACATGATAAATGAAAGTTAAATGAGCCCTTTACTGTGGTCTGTTTTTGGTTTGTGTGCCAGCCAAGCGAACCAATTTGTTATTTTTGTTGTTGCTGATATCTTGACAGTATATTAGCAATGTTCACAACTCTGACAGCAACACGCGTTTCACAGCTTAAATAGTGTTGGTACAATGCCACACAAACCTCATATATCATCTGTGAGTCACAGCATCTTTCCTAAAATATCAAACATAACCAGGCACCAAAGTGCATCAGAACTTTTTTTTTACAGTTGTGGTCAACCTTAAACCATCAGAAGTCAAACATCGTCCCTTTACCCAGGCTAGTATTCCAACAACTGTTGGCTCTTACACTGTGTCTCCAGCTCTGATAATGAAGCCTGGCAGTGAAACCTTGCCAAGCCAACAGTTGTTGGCACTGACCCCTGCGCTCCCATTTGAGCCTGGGACCCTATTCAGCTAACTGAGCCCAGCATCAAAGCGTTTAAAAGGACAAAGAGTGAGTGTGTGCTGTGTGCCTCTTTTCATGACTTAACAATACCCAGCAACATGATGTGCGATCTGTGGAATAGCATTCATATTAGTGTGTGTGTTTTGGCATGTAAGCAGATTGATTTGTTACTGTTGTGTCCTTCTATGGGTGTGTGTATGTATAGAAGTCACATATAGATGGAGGCAGTCAGACGTTGTAGCCATAGGGCACATTCCCTATGGAGCAAACACAGTCCCATTACGAATGTGGCCACAGTACACTGGGCACATCTGTGTGTGCCTGTATGTACATGTGTTTATGTCTGTGTGCATGCATGCATATCTGCACATGGATAGTGGGCAGTGTGTATTTTTGTGTTTGCATGAATGTGCTCTTGGGACTGTTTATGTATGTGCATGTGTGCATGTTTCCGAGCACATGCAAATCTGTCTGCGCATATGTTCCCCTGTCCATACAAGTGACTTTACAATCAACCCAAAATCCTATACAGAAGGGATGCCATCCATCTAAAGTGGGCCTGCCGACATGTGTCTCCACTCACGCAGCTAATGACTTAATCACTACGCTTGTCATCTGTGGGCCTTGGCGGTTTGGTGCTAGAGAGCCTTCTTTTCATGTTCGTTGGCTGGGAAAGCACAACTAACAGCCAACAGAACAAATTACAGCTCAGTAACTTTGTAGCCTGTCAGGAACAGATGAGGAGGACACTGGGCTGCGTAAGGTAACAGCTGTCTAAGAATAGGTTTGGAGTTACATAACAGAAAATTTAAGAAAGCGTCACTAATTTGAGACAACTAGGTTCTTATTAAGAGAGTGTGAAATTCATTCTCTGAATGCAAGACTGAGGATGATACGTTTTCGGGTGTAGGATGCAAATATGCCCTATATATATCATGCATCCAAGAAAAGTAACAGCTGAAAAAGTTGAGATAATTAAATATTTAGTGCTGATTGATTTTTGCTATTTGTGATGAACAGTCAGTATACTATTACTCAGAGAGATGACTGGATATTAAATTGCGCATAAATGAGTTATAGGTTTTTCTATTTTTCCATGTAAATTCTAAAAAAAAAATAATTTACAACACTTGTATTTAGGTCATCTCTGGATTTAAGCCATGCTGATAGTTTTTGGATTTCATTGCCCTGGTTTTAAGATATCTGTCTCTGAGATTTCTGCCTTCATCCCAGAACAATGGAGGTAAATATAATTTCATTTGTGGTGCTCACAGCAACGAATAAATGTTTTTAAAATTTTCAACAGGAAGTTATCTTTCCAAAAATAGTGTCCTGGTTACTCTGGATAACCCACAGACCTCACTGTGAACAGGTGTTTTAGGGACTTTTTCTTGGGTAGAAAGTAGTTCCAGTGAAAACTGTTGACACAGCATGATCTGTAGATTCACGCCAACATGGTTTCTGGAAAGACACATTACTGATGAATTCTACAAATGATACCACAAACACAGTTCCTTTCACCTACATTGTATTTAGATGGAGGCAGAAATATCCGAGACACATATCTCAAAATGTAGGTGAAACAGTTGTTTGGTAATTTGAATGAACTGACCCTTTAAAGAGCACTCCTCCATCAGCCATAGGAGCTGGCTATAGAGGAGGACACGAAAGTAACACCCAGTTCTTAGAAAACTTAAGCTCATTACAATTGTCACGGTTAAAAACCACATGAAATCCTGTCCATTCCAATGTGGGACGTTTCATTGCGTGATAAACCTGTAATCCTAAAATCCTCCACGATGCAGCGGAGGTGAACCTGGTCCCTTCTCTGTCTGACTGTCTGTGAGCTAGTTAATGTACTTCTCAAGTCTCCTTCAAAATCTGCTGCATCTGCAAAGCCCCCTTAAGCCATTACACCAAAGTGGATGCCAGTATTAAAGCGCTGGCTTTATGAATAATTGATTCATTCATACCTTGTAAGCCAGTCAGCAGCCAACTCAACCTGACTGTGCGTAGGCTGTGACATCCTTAGTGGGCTATTCTGACTGGGGCTGCTGTGATAACGAGGCTGTTGTACCTACCTGACTGCCCTGATGAAACATTTTCCTCAGCATTGTAATGCATATTTCTTGTACCATGAACTCATTTTTAACTTTCCATAATGGATAGATCTGTAGCTGAGCTAAGTGGCTTGGTTTCCAACTGCTTAGATGGCAGTTTGTAGCCAGGAATCTCGTTAAACCCCTTCCCCCAATCATAGCTTAGCAACCGTAACTAGGCACGGCAGGTCTGTCAGGCTTTCTCCACATGCCGAAGTATCGTGCACGGGGTTGGAGTAAGAGCAATACTTTGCATTTAAAGAGTTTTCCAAAACCAAAAACACAAAGGCAAAAGTGTAAGGAGCAGGTTAAATAGTTTATCTGTTCTAACGTAAGCTGTAATCGTTAGCACATTTTAAATTCCATGTCTTCTGATCAACTGGTAGTCAATAATGAGCTAATAATAATTACAGCTGACTCGTGGAGCTGTAAAGATTATCATGGAGCAAAATCGATGGTTGCCAGGTAGAAATGAAAAGCCTGCTTTTGTCTACCTCGGTCTGAAATCAAGGACCAAAAATTTGTCAATTTCAAGTAGTTAATCTGCACCATTATCACTGTGGTAGAACGGAAAGTTTACAGGCGTAACATACAGGTAGGAGGCAGAGCTTAGTGAACAGTAAATTGGCACTAAAAACAAACACCTTACTTTGAAGTTTAGCAAATGTAAAATATAAAGGCTTAAAAAGGCAAAAGAACCCAGTTTGAGGCTGAGAGAGGATATCTTTGAAAACGTGATTTGTTGGCTTACAAAGATATTTTTATCTTAATTCTCCTGTGACATAGCCTAATGCTGACAATAAATATTATATCATGCTATTATTAAATATCATAAAAGAATAAATAACCCACAAAATCTCATTTTTGACACAACCTACTGCCTTTTTATTTTGTAGGACAAGAAGACATCGAAGCCATTTGACACTACTGTCTAACATAAACTTCAGGTGTGTATATTATATTGTCACATGAGGCCCTGGGGAGTCACTGAAGAGTATAAACTTGTTTTTTTTTTGTCACGGAAACAGCTTCTGTTCAAAACAAGAGGTTACTGGTTGCAGCTCAAATCATACAGGCTCTATGTCTTCACAAGCAATTAGATGTGAATGCTTTTTTGAAAATATGAATGGCAGAGCCCACAGGACACAAGCATCACACACACACACACACACACACACACTTTCCAAAAATATACTAAATGACAATTATCACACAGTGATCACACAGAAAGTGCTTAGAGAGGAGACGTACCAGCTGCAGCCAGGCATTTGTGATCAACACTTGGTTCTTTTCATCCTGGAGGGGAACAGGAGGAGAGGGAGAATAATCAGCAGCGAGTAGACGTGGCTGTAGACAGATAGTGAATGAAATTACTCTGCAGGGTGAGAGGAAATAAAAAAAGTAAACCCTGCATGTCTGGTAAACACGGGGTGAGATTATGAGACAGATCGGCAATGAAGTCAAACTGCAACCCAGATGACTCAGAGCTGGCATGCTCACTGAATGACAATGATGCACTCCAGCTTTTTTCTCTTTTACGAGATTCCTGTAACGCAACAGAAGTTTGCCGTTTTAAACATTGCTGAATTCATAAACAATAAAGAAATGAAAAAAAAGTCCAACAATATAGGACAAGCAAGAATTTGCACAGGAAACAGACAGTGACACTGAGCAGAAAGGATGCGGCTCTTCAACAATGAAATGAGTTTACAGCAATTTCTTTCAATGTCGTGGAAACAGAAATACACAGACTCTGGCTCCAGCTGCATTTTATTGTACTTGACATGGGTCAGTTCATGGTCAAATGGTCAGAGAGAGAGAAACAAAAAGGGGGG
>NTHP01000012.1:1978678-2014412 GCA_003416845.1 Oplegnathus fasciatus | reverse complement strand
TTTGAGACTGACAGAGAGAGAAGCAGAATGGACAGAGGCTGAGATAATTCATGAGACAGCGAAAAGAAAAAAGATATGAAAGAGGTCACAAGTAGAGGCGCAAGGAGGAAGAGCAAAAAAACAAACAAAACCTGAGGACTTCTTTAGAGTCTGTTTTGCAGAATCCTACATGACAGCGACAAGTTTTGCTCCTTGTTACACGCTGGTGCGCTGTGTGTCTGACGTATTACCGCCCTCTTAACCCTGAAAAAAAGTGCTTGACAGTGGTAGTGGGACACAGAGGGTCCCCTGTTCTCTGTTTCTTCATGGATTAGTCCTCTTTATCACATTATCTTCTACCCACGACTGCAGCTGGAATACCACCGCTAGTTCAACCCTTTGAAAACTTTTCCTTTAATGTTACTGTGGTGAAATCAAATCATGAAATCAATTTGCTCACTTTATTTCTTTCTATTTCTCATCGCACCAGACCTAATCTACTGTAAGGTTTTCTTTCTTATCACACAGTTTCATACTGTTCTCACTTGTTTCAGCCTGCTTTTTTTTCTCTCTCTCAGGACACAATTTCAGAGGTGGAATCTGAAAAATGAAACTTGTTCTTCATGTTGAGGGACAGGAACAGTGGAGTGTGCTTAGATTTGACCTTAACTGTGCACACAGTAGTTGAATTACTGGTTTCACAGTCCTTTACTCAGAACCGGGGGGTCTTATCAGTGCTTTTCACAGTGCTTGGCAGTAATGTAAAGTACAAACAATTTGTAGTTAATGGGATAAAACTTGCAAAACCACGAGTGTGCTCCTTCTATCCTTTTAGGTATCTGAAGAGAAAAGGTGTTCCTGATGATATCACAGTGTACAGTATTTTCAGCTAATGTCATTAGATTACATTGCGTAAGCCTTTCTTGAGCCATAGCACCACATTTTTTTAGACTCCATATCACACCTAAGCAGAGTGAGCGTTAAGTCTGATGATCTCACTTTTTTTATCCAGCCACCTCAGTTTTAAAACCACATATGGAGAACTGATTTGTTCATTTCCATTGAAGTAATTGTCTAGAAATAAAGGCAACATGAGTGGAGACTGGAAACCATCATCAGCACTCATCCCTTCTGCGAGTTTATTAGGCACACCTAGCCAGAACTAATACAGTCTAATACGACAGCCCTGCAATAAATCCTCCCTTCATGAAGGTTACAATGATCAGTTCTTGTTGAATTGTTCTAAAGAGGTGTTGATTCAACTTCATGGTCACTTTGGAGGCTGCAGTGGTGCTGTTGTTATGTGTAATATTTTCCTTCAGTGAGTAAATGGGGTGGAGAAATGTATGCAGAGGCTTGCAAAAACATTTCAGTGCATAAATGAAAAATCAAAAGGCCATCTTATCTGTGTAAATGTGAATCATTTCATGTTTGTAAAAGCACTGATTTTATTTCATTGCATTGCTAAGCTTGTTAGCACGTTATCACTACCAGCTGCTGATCAGTGGAATTGCTAGAAACCGACTGCAGGATGTGAATCGCGCTGACAAGTTGCTCGCCCGCTTGCACAATACAAACAAACACTCCTAACACTGCTCCATAGCGCTACTGGAGGTCAAAAACTCCACAGGGTACCTTTAGCTTTGACTAAGCCCGCACGTTTGCAGGCTTGAGCTTAATGACTTGTTGCTCCAGATACATTTGAAGCTGGATTCAAACAGCCGACAAATCCAGGTTGATACCAAATCGTCATGATTCAAATCAGCTCAACTCATGAGGTTTTCATGACCTGTAATGATGTATCTCTCTCCCTCAGGTTTCCCCCCATCCTCCTCTGAAAAAGGACTTTCTGACGTGGACAGTGATGCACCAGACATTAGGAACATGGATACACTATACACTCAGGTTTGGGATCACCACAAGTTGAGCAACCACTAATATGAATATGAATATTGCTTTTGCAGTCACATAATTGTCAGAATATCACGCACCTATTTTCAGTATGCTTGAAAATATCTTTAATAACATTTATTTTGTATACGTTATAACTTATAGTACATAAAATTCCACGATCAACTTCAAAAAGTGCTTAAACTCGGTGTCATCAGTGACAAGCAAAGCAAACTAGCTGCTCTTACTTCTTGTGCGGTGGAAATCAATTCTCACACAATTGCCGCTCCTCTCTCTCTCTCTCTCACCTCCTCACCTCCTCCCAAACTACCTCTGTGTTCCAATCTTATCTCCACCTGTCCTTTCTGATCTGTCCCTTTTTTAAACAGCCTCCTTTCTCCGCTGCTGAAATAGAACAGCCTCCCATTGTGTGCTTCACAAAGCATCATTTTTCTGCCCCTTTGGTGTGTGTGTGTGCGATCGAGCTTGCAATGGTAGAGATTTGGCTTTGGTTTTGCGGTTGCTGTGTTTTCGCTTTATTTTGTGTCTGACCTCTCTTTTGTGGTGTTTTGTGGGATTTCGCTCAGCTGCAATAGGCAGTATCAGCCCTGTCACATCCACTATAAACACTCTAATCTCTTCATAAATCTGCTCTGATTGGTTTCAGACAGACTGGCAAGGGATTGATAGACGCCTGCATTCAATGAAAGCTCCTTAACTGTATTTTATTGCATGTCATCTGACAACATATGGCCAAGGACAAAACCATGTTGTCATATAAATATGAATTGTTGCTTTTACTGTAAATCTCCATGTATATTGTTCCAGAAATGGCTTTTCATCTGTGGAATTTATCCAGTTTTATCCCGAGAGGGGAACAATAGGATAACTTCCCACATCTTTTCTTTCAATCCAGATCAGGGGATCAGTGTTTCAAAGATAGTCAATGAACAAAGAAGAAAATAAATCCTGAAATCCTGAATCATATGTCAAAATCCTCTAATGTGCTTCCTGCACTTCACCTTAGATTTTCATCAACTTCCCGAAAAACAGATCTTTAACAGAGCATTGTAATATGAAGGTTGAACCGGATGCCCTCGTGTTTGAATGACTCAACAGATGCGGTCAAATTTCTTCTGCACCACAACAGAGTGTGTGCAGAAAGGATGCAACACCACCAGGTTTAGCACAATCAGACATGTCTCTCTACATATACTTTCTGTCACAGGGTTGGTAGAACACAAGCGGAGATCTGCCAACTATACTGTACAAAGCAGCATTTATTATATTGTCTCTGACCGTGTGAATCTTCCTCAGGAAGACTCATGAAGAGGTGTTGGGTAACGCTATGATCACCATGCCAACAGCTCTTGATGTTTAGCTGTTGTTTCTTTGTCTGTTTCTTTCATTATTTCTATTTCTTTCTAGACTTACATGTTGATGTTACTATTAAGTATTCAGATCCTTTACTGAAAGCAAACATTTTGGGAGATACACTTATTCGCTTTCTGGCGGTGAGTTAAGTCCCATTCGGACTGGATTTGTTTCTCTAGAGGAGGTGGGGTGATTTTAACATTACCTGCACTGGTCAGTGATTTTAATCTCCTCTGGAGCGTGTACAGTATGGGGATAATTTCTCACCCCCACCCCAGTAATAATTACAGTTTGTTTTTTTTCGTGGGAAGAGTTGTTTCTCCTTCTCCTGTATTTTATCAGCTTAGTGTGAAATTTGACATTTGTTTGAAAATGGAGGAAGTCGAAAATGTTTTTGCTAATCTGATAGACAGAAACGTGTCAACACCATCATATAGGCCTGTTTGGGAACCAATACCATGATGGAAAAATATTTAAGCATTAGAGCAAGATCCCGTAAACTCATCAAATAGGCTGTTGTAATGTCAGCTATGTGCAGGTGCTGGTATTCTCTAGTCCTACAGAAAGTCCACTTCTATTACAGACCACATTCTGTAATTTTGTGATGGTTAACATGCCATCTGGAACAATGAGTTAGATTACAGAGATAACAAAATCCACCTACCAGCATCTCTAAAGCTCATTAGTTAACGTGTTATATCTCGTTTGTTTAATCCATACAAAAAGCAAAGTGTTACAATGACAATTTGCTGTTTTATGGGGGGCTTTGTGCTGGACTGTTTCTTGGCTCTGAGAAGTTTCCAGGCAACCAGCACAGATTCCAGGAAGTTATTGATGGGTTTTACTGGATTACTGGATTTTGTTACCTTTGGACAGGCTAGGCTAGCTGTTTCCCCCTGTTTCCAGTCTTTGTGCTAAGCTAACCAGCTGATGGCTGTTGCCTTATATTTCATGGACAGATATGTGAGCATAGTGTAATAAGTGTATTTCCCAAAATGTCGAACTATTGCAAGTAAAAGTAGCAATACTGCAGTATAGACATACTCCATTACAGTACAAGTAAACGTACAAAAGTATTTTTGAAGCTCCTCCTCATGTTGAAGTGTCCTTGGGTAAGACACTGAACCTCAAACCGCAAAGTGCTCAGGCCAGCACTTTGCACGGCAGCCTTTGGTGTGTGTGTGTGAATAAATTTACAAATTGTACAGCACTTTGGATAAAAGCACTATACATGCAGCCATTTGTTTACTTAAAATATGAAAAGTACAAATACTCATAATGCAGAAAAATGTACCCTGTGAGTGTTATACTTTCATATTATGTTATTGGATTATTATTACTAATGTATTAATGTGAAAGTAGCATTTTATTGGCGAGGTGGAGCTAATTTGAAATATTTTATATACCATTGGATAGTTTAATATATAACAGTGGATCATATAAAGTAAAAAGTACAATCTCAAGGTACACGTGCCTCAAATTTGCACTTGAGTACTGAAATGTACTTCGTTACGTTTCACCACTGAATCTTGGTTTCTTTGCAAGCTACATGAGGCACATGGTGGCCCTTCCCACACTGGATGGTGACCTGTCCTGTGATCGTCTGTCAGTCTGTCTGTGTATCTGTCATTATTCATGGTGATGAACCCAGTCTGTGGGAATGAACCTGCCCCAGTTCCCTTTTTCCCAGGAGCAGATGGAGGAATCAAAGGCCACATTACACACACACACGCACAACCAGCTTTACATTATTTACAACTGCCCAGTAAGCATTAATTCACATGGTCTTGCCAGCTTATCCATTATGTATCGAGTCAGCTAACAATGTAGTTAACAACAATACATAGCAAACACACACACATATAAAACATATTCAACAACATATATTCAACAAATGACAATAAAACAATAATTTAAGCACAACATATTATTTGTAACTTTTCAATCAACACCAAATCTTTTTTTGACACCTTTCAAAGAAAATTCAAATGGTTTTGTCACATCGTGTTTGAAAAGCGCCATATGTTCTCTCTGGTGATTGCCTTGCCTCTTGACATGTGTCTCCAGTCTGTCGATTTGCAAGCTCTAAGAATACATTAAAATGTTGTTTTCATATATGCTGTAGGAGACTTGCCCATATTAATAATAGAATGGGAATCCTATATTACAGTCCAGCGTACGGCTCTTACCACCACGTAGTTATCATGAGAAGACATACACGTCTTGTGACAGGGCTGGCTCAGGGATGTGACGGGGTGTCGGCTTGGGTTTTTTGGATGAGCGCTCTGGCTTTGTGGTGGGGCTATCAGGCAGGAGGTTATGTGTGGGTTGGACAGAGGATAGGTGCACACACAATGAAGCACAGGGCGAACGCAGAAGGAATAAAACATAAAATGAGATGTGACAGAAAATCTGCCCAAACCACAGAAGTGTCAATTTTAGAGCAGAGGGTTTGACATGAAGAAGAGTGAAAGGGAGGATTGTGGCCACATTGAGCTAAATGGGGTTTCTGTGTGTTTCAGGGTATGTTTTTGTGTGTGTGTGTGTGTGTGTGTGTGTGTGTGTGTTTGTGGGTGAAAAATGTAGGACACATGGACAAGAACTAATGTTTTGAACGAAGCTTTTCTCTTAAGAAACCACTTCAAATGTTGTGAAAATGAGTGAACATTGATACCATTCTCATATCTGCAAGGTAAATATAAGGCTACAGCAGCAGCCAGTTAGCTTAGCTTAGCTGCCAACACTTCTAAAGCTGTATCTCATTTTAATCTGTACAAAAACCAAAGTGTAAAAACGCAGTGTTTTGGTTTTACAGGAACTATTTCTTGGCTGGATGCAGTGACTTCTTGAAGTCTAAAGGTGTGTTCAGACAGAAAGTGAAGCAAATTTTCGCCTAGCATCCTTTACGCGAATTTCACTGCTGAATTGTTTGTACAGTCCATGTTGATTCACCCCAAACAGCCAATGTACCAACGGTACAGACATAACACAATAATGGTCACACTGAGGTTGCCAGGCAACCAGCGGAGACTCCAGGAAGTCATTGTACCAGGCCAAGAAATAGTCCAGCACAAACCCCCTGTAAAACCTCAACCTGATGTTTTTACTCTTCAGTCATTATGCTAAGCTAAGCTAACCATCTCCTTGCTGTAGTTTCATATTTAACGGACAGATATGAAAGTGGTATTGATCTTCTCATCTAACTCTCAGCAGGAAGGCAAATGAGTGTATTTCCCAAAATGTTGAACTATTCTATTCATTTAAAGGAGGCACATAAAAATAGCTGTGATCAGGATGGAAAAAAAAGTCAAGAGGGAGGTAGAGTTAAGAGCAGCTCAGAAGAAAAAAAGGGGGGAAAATGTGAGGGGGCATATCTCAACACTGAGATTGAATTTTCTTGAAAGAAGGGACTGAGGGCCCGTAGTGCCACAAAATGAAAAAGGATCGAGGGGAGAAACAAAGAACTTGCTCTTTAAAAGACAAATATTCTCACTTGGTTGGTTGCTGCCACTGGTGGAATAACAGTTTTAAGTTCAGAGGAAGATGAAGTGCAGTAACCACAAGGTATGTGCATTAGCATGCACCACAGTCACTGTAGATAAATCAGATGAAACTCTTTAGCATAAACAAAACAAAAAATCCTGAAAAACATCCACTATGCAAAAAGTTTGACAGAGTCCACAGGAGTGTTCAACTGAACTTTCTCTTACTGACTCTGTGTCGATTTCCAAAACAAATTCCACACACATCCTCACTTCCTTTTTATCTGTCTTCAAACATATCCTAAACCTCAGCACTGCCAAAACACACAAATGCACACACTCACCACGTCAATGATTTGTAGCAGTGTGAGGCCGAGTTCCACCACGATGGGTGCAGAGTCATTTTGGACGGGTCTTTCCAGCCGATTGTAGTTTATCATCAGGTCGCGGTACAGCTTCCTCTGGTACACACCGCCATGACAACCTGGAGCGAAAAGAGGATGGATAATGAAAATGGGAGAAGAATGAAGGATAGAGGGAGAAGAAAAGCATCGGTGAGGCAAAGGAAAGGATGAAAGAGAGGAAGGACGTAAAGGATAGGAGTTGTTAGGGGTGTAAGAGAGAGGAGGAGGGAGAAAAAGAATAAAAGAATAATATATAGTAGAGTTGCAGCAGTAAAAGGAAAGGGGAAAGAGTAACAGGTGAGAGAGGAAATAATCGAAGAATGACATTGTAAGTATACATATGTACAAGTACACGGATAAGAGAGAAAAAGAAACAATGGTGGGAACAGGGAACTGACAAATTTAAATTCTACTGTTTACATATTTAACAAAGACTCAATCAACCCAGTAGTTTAATAAAACAAAATATTCTCCCACACATATTAATGTCTGTAATCTCATCAACGCTATTATTGCAATTATTTCCAACATTGTTCATGCGGCACCGAATCCCTCAAGAAATGCTGATTAAGTCACAATATGCTGAACGTAATGAGCACATTATTAACTTAGTGAACTTAAATTGTGTTGACTGTGCTTTCGTTTTGTCTCTCCTGTATTCATTAGGCCTCATCAAGAGGTTTACACTGAACAACGAAGCATCCATCTTTATCAGGATGGAATATTACAACGCAGCCCCTGAAGCAAAAGAAAACCCAGTCTGTCATGAAGGTAGCATGTCTTCTCTTGAGAGTCCATCTCTTAGAGGGCAGGGCAAAAATGTAAGGTAATAAATGTAATGTATGTGATATTGTAGAATCAAGTCCACATCATCAACCTCCAGACACAAAACCCTGAAACATGTTCAGGGTTTACCTTTACATATCAGAAGATTATTCAAAACTCTGACATACTGTATGCCATATAAAATACAACCACTTTTTCATTTGTGTAAATTGAAATGAGCAACCTGGGAGCAAATTTTGTCTTGCAAAATAAATCTGTTGTTGCATTTGAAATTGAACACATACTTATAACCTTCCAGCTTAAAGCCATTAAGCGTTAAATAAGAAAACTTCCTGCTTTGGCGCCCCCTGTGGTGCTACTGAAAAAGACACTGTAACTGACAGCGATGTACGACCCAGGGACAATGAGCTGAAAGCAACACAAACTGCACCAGTCTTCATCAGGATCATCTAATTTTTCATCAGAATAATTTGAAAGATGCTATAATCGCATAAAAATTCTAAACACAGTGGCTTTAAGTTACAAAACTTCCAGACTCCCTCATCCTTCACTGTCGCTTCTCAGCCAGAACTGAAAAGGTCTCAGCCTGCATCTCCCCAGCGACCCTTGTCCAAATTAGATGTTGTCTCAACATATTCCAGCAATTACCAAGTGACAGCCAAGACGTGAGTGCACCCACGATGACTGAGTGGATGACTAATTAGCAAATGAGGCAAAAACAAACAAAGACAGCTCGCTGTGTGTTTGTGTGTGAGGGTACTGGCGAGTGTCAGATGGGGCACCCCTAAATCTTGGCGTGACAGGGAATCTGCATAATGGGTGAGAGTGGCAGCCAGCAAAAGTGTTGAGAATCAATGGAGTGAAGCAAGCCGAGCCCAAACAAGCTGAATAGGGTCGAGCTTACCAGTAAAGAGCCCTGTCAAAGACAAATGAACGCATCTGTGAATGGGCAGCAACCTGGCATATACTGCGGTTAATCTATAATAGTAAATTTAATTAAGTCAATCCCCCTATTTCCTACCTGAGTGTTTCCATTGTTTGCAACAAATACCGGACGTACCACTTTTCTACAAACATTTTTCTTGCCCTTTAAGTAGCAACACTCCACGCCAAACACTGTGTACCTCCTGTACCTCCTGCCTATGAGACAGAAGATGGTACTGTCAAGTACAGTAAGTTCTGAACAATTTGTTTTCTTGGGTTCAAGCACAGAAACACACACTGTACTTCCTACTCCAGGAAGGCAAGGCAAGTCGAGGCAGGTTTATCTGTATAGCACCTTTCAACAACAAGGCAATTGAAAGTGCTGGCTGTACATAAGACATACAGGCATTAAGAAAAGATATCAAATAAACATAAGGCAATATAAAAATAAGATAAAAAAAATAAGATAAAATAGGACAAATCAAACAGTAGAATACAAATTATAGTGCAGTGCAAGATATGAATAAAAATAAGTTTAAATGAATAAAATGCAGCGGCAAACTGAAAAGTTTTAGTGACGAGGCAAACTTTTGGTGACCTTGCTGTCCTTATCAGTCCTGTCAGCCCAGGCGGGAGAGGAGCTGTTCTCTCTTTTGTCGTTTTTTCGTTATCAGCAAGGTTGGTGTTACAGAATGTGCTTGGTTGGGGTGGAGGCAGACGACGTGGCAGTGGCCAGGAGGCTGAATTTAATGTCAGCGTTAACCAGCGCTTCCATTTTATCAGTGAATCCCAAAAGGGAAGAGAGACATCTTATAAAACCTCCTTGGACAGATTGAGCTACTAACAAGTACAGTAGACTGCACATACAGCATGTTGTTAGTTAGTTAGTTGTGATGACTTATTCCAGCGCGTCCTCAGGCAGTGTGTCTCTGTGTCTGTGTTATTAGACTGGGCTTTGGTCTGCATCGGGGCAGCTTCCTGAGAGCTGCATGTTTATCCCTATGGTGTCCCATATGTGATGCTTCATGTCAGTAGTTCAGGAGTTATGTAATGTCTCTCTTACTCACTGCTCTCTCTGTATGCCTCCTTCTTCTTAATATGTCCTGAATGTTTGTATTTACGCTGGCTCATCAAGGTTGTAATAGTGAATTGCTTTGCATGTACAGTATCCGCTAACATATCATACAGAGAGGCCCTTTATTTAAAATTCTAATGAAAAGATTGGCTGGTCAGTGGCTTTAGATGTTGGCAAAATACTACTAATACTACTAATACTTTGAAACTGTCAAATTTTAAGTGTAGCTTTACAATTCCATGAAAATCTTGTTTTTCCTGACCTCAAGTGGTTCAACTTCTCACCTTGCTCTAGTGATGTAGAAGTGTACTTCAGGGTGTGTCAGTACACCATGACATCACTTTTGGGTGTGGTTACAGGTGCCACAGAGCACACTTCTGACCACACCCGACCACACCCATCAGTGATGTGATCAGAGGTGAAACAGACTTGTAACTTTCCACCAGTGAGGGCAGTAAAACAAGTTTTTCTGTCTGGTGTTAAGTTACTATTTAAAGACAGATCAATATCACTGGAAACACTTACAGCAAATAAAACAGTTTTTCATTTGACCAATTTCAATATTCACTCTCAAAAAAGAAAATATTGTACAGAGGAAACTAGATGTCACGGCACTGTAACATGATCTCTCTATCAAACATGTAGCCTCTTGTTTTGGTCCTTTTGATATGGGTGTATGTTGTGTAGATCAATAAAAACGTATTTTTGTTGAAGGACTGAGCTTAATTTTGTTTTAATAATAATAATAAAACTTTATTTATATAGCACCGTTCATACAGAGGGTGTAGCTCAAAGTGCTTTACAATAAAGTGAAGAAACAGGAGAATACATAAAAACAGGCAGATTAAAACAAGTGCGAATACTGTGTGATGAAACCAAGCAATCAAATGAGTAACAAATAAAAGGCAACGAATAGCAAGAACAGGTATGCTAAGAACAATTGAATATGTGAAATATAGAAATAAAAGAAAGGAAGAGTGACAGTTAGTTAAAAGCAATGCTGAATAAATAAGTTTTCAGTTGTCGTTTAAAAATGTTCACAGAGCTTGCATCTCTTATAGCCTTGAGTAGGGAATTCCATAGTTTTGGTGCATACTGTAGTTAAAAAAGGCTGAGCTGCCGATTTTCTTATTTGTGTGATAGTTTGTATTTAATAAACCTGGGGTGATGTGCTGATTAATTGTAGTTTATCAATGGACTGTTTTGGAAGATCAGTGAAGAGAGCATTACAGTAGTCTAATCTACTTGAAACAAACGCACGAACAAGTTTTCGGCATCTTGCTGGGATAGGAACCTAACGTACCTTTGCAATATTTCTTAAATGCAAGAAAGCTGCTTTGGTCACCTTCTTAAAGTGGGATTTAAAATTTAAGTCTGAGTCTAGGATAATGCCCAGGCTCGTGACTTCTGATCTGGGGCCAAACTGCCAAGTTTGGCGAGAACTAGCTCTCTTTTTGTTTGTGCACCAACCAGTAAAATTTCTGTTTTCTCACCATTTAATTTAAGAAAGTTGGTCTGCATCCACTTGTTTACTGCAGCCAAACCAGTTGTTAAATGGCAAAGGGCTTGGTCATCACTTGGGTCCAACAAAATACACAGCTGTGTATCATCAGCATAGCTGTGCAAGGTCAAGTCATGTAACGAGGTGTGTCTCTAAGATAAAAAACAATAACTGTTTTAAAATGACAGTGCTTTCATCTGAAAATCCATTTACCAACCCTATACCTTGTGAAAACATGTCCTGCACTTGGGGCAAATTGTCACATTTGCAATAACTGGCTAGAACTTGTTCATCAAAGGTGTTGAAAGAGGTACACATGTCTAGCTGTATTTTTCAACTTGAGTCTTATTCTCATAATCATGGCTTGGACTGAATTGATTTAAGAATGTTTTTGCCAGGCTATGTTTCCCAAATCTCCATAATGGAGGCGGTGAGTGCATCATTAGCATAACCCATAGTCACAACGGTCACAATTATGAGAATAAGACCCCAGTTAAAATATACTGGAATTTACCTTTAAAGCTTTCTATCAATGTTGATGTTAATCTCTATAAACACTGTACATTAGTTTTGAGAGTAAGACTCAGGCCAATTGGCCTGTCTCCTTTACAGTAGCATTTTCTAAAAGCAAAGCTCTACAGAACTCAGTAGACATGTAATCAATGATGCCATCATCAGTCATGCCAAGAAACTCAAATTATATTATTTGTATTATTTTCTCTCACAAATAGGCCAACCTGCAAATGTATAAAGTCTTCTGACAGTCTTTTCTTTCTGTGAGGCCAACTTCTCATCTCATAAAGAGATATTTCCTAACCTTGTTTTTGTTACAATCACTGACAATGAAAAGAAATGAAAGCAATGTCAATCATTATGATTCACTGAAATGAATGAAGAAAAATCTCAGCCTCAAAAACCTCTGATCAAATGAAAGACTGCTAGAAAAAGCGCTGTTACAAAATTGTTGTGAGGGATAAGCACAGCTCATCTCTTGTTCAACATCAGTCTACTACCCCAGTGTACTTGGCTGAGAGTGTGACCTGTCACGTTAAAGGAGGTCACAAGGGTTTTAAGGAAGACCGGATTACTGTCTCATTATGTTGTGTAGCCTTGAGGGCAACTACTGCAGTGTGGAAAATGTAAACAGGAAAAAGTCACTCTGCCTGCACTCTCCTTCTCCTGCTTTCCCACCTTCTCTCCTTGGAGTATTTTCATGTGTGTGCAGTTACAAGTGTGTGTGTGTGTGTGTGTGTGTGCAGCAGCAGATCAATCAATAAACAAAATTCTCCACTCATACGTACTCACAATTTATGGATTCTCACATTTCACTGATACACTCACTTTTCCATTATTGTTAAGGTCTTACATATGTCGTCATTTCAGCTGTGAGCTGAGAGTTGGTTTGAATACCACCTCTTATGGAGTTGCACTACTCGAGTATAAGTATTGGAATGTACTGTATATGTCTTTTGTTAATGTCTTACTTTGTTTAATTTATTCATCTAGCTCATAGTTACTTTATCTGTTTCTTTCGTCTTTAGACTGTTTCTTGTCCTGCTATAACATGTGAATTTCCCCTCTGGGGATCTATAAACTCTTATTTTATCTCAATTGTTCTAAAGAAGGATGCTTAAAGGCTTTGGTTGTCAAGGGCAGCTGTGATGAAAATCAACATAATCCTCACAGCACCAAAATGAACATTTTTAAATGACCAAGAAGTCAAATACTAAACATAACTGTAAGCTCTGCTTTTTAAAATTAATGCAAATGGTTTGAAGAGGGTATCATGTCACAACAATTTCTCTTATCCGACATGGAGACATTTGCACCTGAAAAGCACGACAGAAGTGTTCAGTGTCACTGAATTTGAAATACAACACAGTGTTTGGTTTCATTACATTTTACATTACATTTCCTTAGCTGACACTTGTATTCAAAGCAACTTACAATAAGTGCATTCAACCATATGGATTCAACCCAAAAATTGCAATAATCATGCAAGTACATCAACTTCATCAAATGTGCTGAGCTGCTACAAGTGCTACATTTAGAAACAATAAGAGATAGAAAATGACTATTTTTATGGGCCAAGGTGCAGTCTGAACAGATGAGTTTTCCGTCTACGACGGAAGATGTATAGTTTCTGCTGTCCTGATGTCAATGGGGAGCTTGTTCCACCATTGTGGAACCAGGGCAGCAAACAGTTGTGATTTAGTTGAGCGGTAGCCGGGTTCCCCTTGTAGTGAGGGAGTAGCAAACCGTTTGGCAGTAGCAGAGTGTAGTGGATGGGCTGGGGTGTAAGGTTTGACCATGTCCTGGGTGTAGGATGGCCCTGAGCCATTCGCAGCATGGTAGGCAAGTACCAATGGGAGAACTGTAGGTTGAAGGCTGCATTCTAGATGAGCTGCAGAGGTCGGATGGCACATGCAGGCACACCAGCCAGTAGAAAGCCCGCCTCCTGGGCGAAGAATGGACGTATCCTCCTAATGTTGTGGAGAATTTATCTGCAGGAGCTGGTTGTAGCAGCGATGTTGGCAGTGAAGGACAGCTGGTCATCCAGTGTCACACCCAGGTTCCTTGCAGTCCGAGTCGGGGACACCACAGAGTTCTCAATGGTAATGGAAAGGTCATGGACCAGAGATGCCTTCCCTGGAAGGAAGACCAGCTTGGTCTTGTCGAAGTTGAGCTTCAGGCGGTGTGCAGACACCCACTGCGAGATGTCAGCTAGATACTCAGAGATTCGTGCTCTCACCTGGGTTTCAGACCGGGAAAAAGACAGAATTAGATGAGTACCATCCGCATAGTTATGGCAGGAAAAGCTGTGTGAGTGAATAACAGAGCCGAGTGACTTGGTGTATGGAGAAAAGAGGAGGGGACTCAGAACAGAATCCCAAAGGGACCCCAGTAGAGAGGCTCCAAGTTCAGACACAGATTCTCTCCAAGTTACCCTGTAAGTGCGGTTCTTGAGGTAGGATGTGAACAGGGTGAGTGCAGAGCCTGAGACTACCAGTTCTTGGAAGGTGGAGAGGAGGATCTGGTGGTTCACCGTGTTAAATGCTGCAGCAAGGTCCAGCAGGATGACAATGGAGGAGAAGGAGTTCCTCTGTGACAGCAAGGAGGGCGGTCTCAGTTGGCCTGCCTTGAAACCAGGCTGGTGGGGGTGGCCCTTATCAGATTGGTGCTGGTCTGTGAAAGCATGTCCTGCCATAAATTGCAGCTTCAGGTTTGGGTTCCTCACCAGTTGGCCCTAAACATCGGCTTTGATTATCACTGGTGAGTCCTGTGGGATTGTTTCTTGACTCTTGGTCTTGTAAACAAGAAAGTTACTCAGTTCTCTGTGGAGAGAATGAAGTTCTGATTATCATGCTACATCACAGAAGAGATAAGGTATGGTCACATTACATGTTTGTCCCGCAAATTTTCACTCTGTCTCCCATTCACTTCCATTGAAATACATATCATGGATGAATTCAAACATGCGTTTCCTTTTCAGATGCAATCTTCTGGCTAGTTTTGACAGACTTGCAGGTAAGAGTTCACCTTGGTTCAACTTGGCCTTGCTTATTTACCCAGTTGGGCAATAGAAACACTGATGCACTGTGTTTGGAAATGAAACTTTATTAATACAGTGATGTGTTGTTGTTGTTTTGTACACTACTGTACTACCAGGCTACCGGCTGCAACATCACTCTCATACACTGTTTACAGAATTCCTGACTGCTCTGCTCAATATTTATTCATTACCCACACAGGATACGATGTCAAACCATGACATCATATCCTTTTTTGGGGTCATTTTCAGTGGACAGACAGCTAATATGACCCTACTTATAGACACTACCTGGACACCCTCCGTGTCCATCCATCAAAAAGCTTAAAGATCTCATTTGACCTAACACATTTTAAGACATTTCAAGCTCTTATCCTCTCTGTTTTTCCTGCAAAAAGGCTCATCCTCTAATATTCATCTTGCTCTTAAGAGCTTCCCTCTGACATACAGAATTCCAGTCTTCCATGGCTAAAATATACTTCCAGTTCTATTCTCTCTTGCATCTCCCAGATGGCAATTTTTTATTGCACTTTTCAATTTTCAGCAATCAACCCAGCACTCACTGGTTTGCCACGCGATCCACAACCTCAATAGATACACTGAACACACCAATACAGACAAAGCCCTAACACAGCCTGAAGGCATCTATCAATTTCAAATGGCTACTATATATCTCTCTCATCGTATTAGTGGCCTCTCATATTTCCATTTCAGAGCCCAATGGGGGCCTCATTCGATTCTCAATCATTAAAGCTCAGTTGTATTGTACAGAAATAAAAAGTGTCTTTTATTGCTGGGATGCTGCAGCAGTAGACACACAGGCAATTCACTTTATGAGTCGTTCACCCTTGAAAGTACTCGCAGCCTTCAAAATCATTTTTACAGACTTGGTGTCCATGGTGTGCTCATTTTTCCTGTCACAGACAATAATACTCACAAGTGTAACAAATCAGTGACACAAAACCCACCACAGGTTTGACATGAAGTATTCCCAGGCATAAATCCAAATCAAATCTTATGCGAATCAGTTCAGTGAAATTCAAAAATGCCTTTGTGGATCTATTTGACTGAATGCAATTTGGGAATAAGCATATAATTTTATCACAACAATCACAATGCATGTCCTTAAAGGGTACTCCAGCTATTTAGTATGTCACTTACATACACTAAAGGAGGTAGACAGGTGTAAAAAAAGAATGGTCTCTAGTAAGGGGCAGGTTTCAAAAACACTGGATCCTACATTTCCGACACTGCAACTGGATAGCGTCTTTTTATTACACTGACATCTACGTCTTTTAAACTCCACACCTCCAGTTTGCAATGCAGGCTTGCTATTATAAATTTGTCTCCAAGCCTAAGCTAACCCTGATGACATCACATCATCAGGGTTATTTTCTCCAGAGCCACGTAAGGTGGAGTGCTCCTTTAATAAAAGAAAAGTTTCATTTTCACAGTAAATGAAAAACATTTAAAGGTGAAACAGGACCACAAAAACACCTGTGGGTCTCTAAGTACCCCGGCTCCTCCTCCCTCTACTCCGCTATGTGATTTAATAGATACTACTGTATATCTGGAGATACATTTTACCTCTACATACTGCCCATTTTTGATACACAAAGACACACACAGTGCTTATTCATTATTTTTTTACACGATGTCTCAATTTCCAGAGGAATCACTTATTTGCATCAATAATGTGTTCCTAATAAAGGGCAAGCTGAGTGTACATTCCAAATAGGCTAATGGCAATTTGTGTGTTTTTCAAAGTGCACATACGCATTGACAAGTTAGTGACCTGCCATTAGTAGAACCATGGAATCAGTAAATGCTAAAGCACTGAGACACTAAGACAAGCACTGACATGTAACCAACATTAAATAAGTGTACATACGAATATTTTGTTTGGCTGACCACAGCATACACACACCCATAGCTCATCGTGTTCAGGGAATTGTTTGAGTACAGATGGAGAGCAGCTGTAGAAAACTATACAAAATTTTACACCCCTAAGCAAAATCCTAATCTGGGCTTTTCCCAACTTAGTGAGCACCATATTGGGGCTTTCAAGTGCCAGAAGGCAACCCCTAACAGCTTGCTGCTCGCAGCAATATTAACTTCAGACTAAGAGAGACATTTGAGGACAGTAGGACAACGCCAGAGTCAATCTTTAATGTCCCCAAGAGGCAGTCTGGTTTACAGACAGTAGTCAACATGAAAATCACAAGGAAGAACATTACTGTAAATACACTATAAATAAAAGACACAATGGGCCATTGTTACCACGACCATTTGAGCAAACGCAATGAAAATGAGAGACTACCTGCTGTCAATATTTACAACAGGTGACAAAATCACAAGTTGTTTAAACGGCCAGCAGCAGATGGGATAATGCACAAAACCCCTGGGACAGTTTTCATTTTATACAGGTTGTAATGTGCAGTTTGCAGCGCACTTGTAAAAGCTTTACATGTTGTTGTCATAGCTACTGCATATCTACATGGTGCCTTATACATGATTACATTTTCCATGATGGATGTTCCTATCATTTTTCACGTTAATGTTGCTGGTGCAAATAATGTATCCTTCACATTATCATATTAGATGTGTTATTATAGTCTTGATTTTGAATGTTTCTCTTTTCAAGATATGCATAGCTATAGAAAAGCTATAGTACCAGTAAGCACCTGTTTGGGTCTTAGCTGCTATCTGATGAAGGAATTCAGTGTAAACTAGATACAATTCAACTCAAGAACATGACAACACTAAAAAGGACTATCCCACCACAGAGACAGATTAAATATTGATTAGCCTCAGGCACTCTGAACACTCTTAACAGGAGACTTGGCCAAGTTTAAATCGAATCACATTAAAGCAGTTGGTTCACAGATATCTGTATAAGATCAATACATATCCAGAATCTGAGAAGCAAAGACGACAGGAGAACAGAATCTGCTCAGGTCAACTTGTTTCCCTCAAGAGTATCAAACAAGGTCACTTCGTTAGCTTGTGGAAATGTGTTTCAAGGAGCATTTCCCCTTACCTAAGAGTACACACTAACACGATTCTTAAATGCAGAGCAGCCTCATGCATCATGCAGGTTTTCCTGGTTATATATTTGCTTCATTTATTCCATTTCCATTTATGCTGTGGTGCAGCATTGTTTGTTTTAAAAAAGTTAACTGATTTTATGGCCATTTGTGGGCAGTCCAACAGGCTGTAAACACAACATATATTATCATGTAACAAAGTTGTGATGGTGATTATGGATATTTACACATCCAGCAGACACAGAGCAACATTTTCATCCATTTGGAGTCGTGTTTCTGGCCACCTGAAGTCCCATATTCACTCTCCTTTCAGCTTTGTTTTTGGTCTCCACCAGCTCCCGAAGGAAATATGTCTCTTTAGCTGCTAAATGCTCCACTATGTTTACCAGCTACGTAGATTCTAACTTTGTCTGTCTCCCATTTGGTGCTGAGGAGGTAGTGTGCAGCTGGCTTTAGGAGCATTTAAGCCACCTGATATGCCTGGAAACAAGGTTGATGAGAGTGGTGAGACTGAATCAAAACAGTAAAGTTGCAGGCCCAAAACGCTCAGTAGAGCCAATTTGTTTGTTTGTCACTTCGAGAAAACCCTTATACACTACACAGTCATTGTCTTCCATTATTTATATAAAAATACTGATTAGTGCATGGTGAGTCTATTAATTTCATATAAAATTCTTTTAGTCTCCACACTCTAACTCTGGCTATAGGACCTTGATTAAGGACGATACAAAAAGCCAAAAATCACATTGAAAGGATCTTCTAATCAATAAAATTGTCACCAGGGTAATTGAGGCTGTTGAATAGTAAACTACAACTATTCAGCAACCATAAAGAAGGACTTTTGTCTGTGTCTCCCTGGTTGCAGACCCATGAATCATTCAATTCCAGTTTTATTGTCATTTACATGCATTTACAGTCAGTGATATAGGATATTGTCTTTTAAGCTGATATCTTCAACAAGGATCAATCCTACAAAACTGCAGTAGCAAAAAATCATTGTGCTCATATGTAAACACAGATTGGCAGGAACCAGTTCAGGAGTCTGCATGTGTGAAACTGGCACACACATTTTACAGAATGATGGTTGGAGCAATTACACACATGTTGGAGCAATGACAACAACAAGAAAGAGTGGAAGCTTTGAGCTCCACTTTTAGAGTGTACAACAAGTGTATTATACCAAATGTTTCCTGGTTTGTTTCAGAGTAAAACTGTTGAAAACCTCTGTGACAAGCCAACTGCAAATTCAGATAATCACATGTTCATTGAGCAAAGAGAAGACTGAGGCTACTTTTGACACACTGTACCCTGAGAAACTAATTGGGGGGATTGCGTCTGTAACAGAGGGTGGACATATTAATAAAAACAGCTAATAATGTGAACATTAGGCAATGTCACCTTGTGCTTTTGGAAGAGCTTGTCACAGTCCGCCTTTCTGTTCCTTCCTCCAGCCACATTCCCACTTCCCCAGGTCCCTTAGCTGCCATTCTTCGCCAGTCAACCAGATGCCTTCAGACTTTTCTCCTTGCTTTCCAGACCCTGCCACTCCCATCTGCCCTGCAATCACTACAATCACCTCATTCCCCTCACCTGAGTTTCCCCGCCCACTCTCTCATCTGTCTCCACTTTCCCCCATCAGTCCTGCAGTATTTAACCGGCCCATTCCCATTCATTGCTTGCCAGTTTGTCATAGTTACTTTGGACTTTATGCCTGTGATTATAAACCTGAACCTAACCTGCCTGCCTGCCTGTAAGCCACCATTAAAATAACCTTTTGATCATTAGCTCTGCCTCTGTCCTCTGCGTTTGGGTCCTATCCTGCTTTTCTCTAAACCGTAACAGAGCTTAAGTTCTCCTTGTAATGTTGTCCTAGAAATTGTTGCCAATGTCTAGTGGGACAACATATCACTCCTCAAGAAGGAAAGCCTTCACTTCACTGAAGGATAAAAGAGGTAGAAATCTACTTTGCACTCCAGAGGTTTTCCTGGAAGGTTCAAAGATGTTTACATACGGTGATTAGGGATCGTATGAATAACATATGACTTCATTTTGGTGTCTGTGAAACTGCTCTTGAATTTATTCAGCAGTGGGGCATCACCATGTTGTCATATAGGAACAACTACTGTAGCCATCATGTGACCATGCAGAACACCTGCCTCTGTAATTACAATTTAGTTACTTTGAGGTAAAGTCCTCATTAAGCTAATGTGCTTAAAGAGTCCAGTCTGTATGTTATTCTTCAACACTCTACAACCTGTTGGGAGAATATGTGAGGACACCCTCATCTGTGTGCATGTTGGGGCTTGTAGATAAGGAAACAAAGGCTATCAACTCTGCTCCATTTAATAAAAACCTACATTAACTGTACCCAAATGTCTTTCTCTTCCCCTACTTCTGTCAGACAAAGGTACCAAAAAAGTAGATTCCATCAGTAAAACATGACTGCATAAGTAAAACATTTTAAAACCATCCATATAGCCTACAGAGTAGGTCTAGAATGTAAACCAGGGCTTCAAACATATAGCAGAGATTTGCTCTGGTCCACTGTAGTCACGCATTTAACAATTCTTTAGCTGCAGATTACACTGAAGGGATGAACGGCCCCAGGGGGCTTCCTGCATCATCGCCGGGGCGCCCTATTCTGGGCCAGATGTTGTCGGACTATTAAAGAAGGCTCACTCGCGTGCGCGCACGAACGCACAAATACCCACCGATCCACGCGCTGCAAGCTTGAAAATGTAGTAATACAGCAATTTATTGAACGGTGGTGATCTTAGGGGAGCCTTTACAGATATTATAACACACATACAAACTGTTGTAAATGTAGTCATAGATCTAGGTGAGTAGGTCGCCTTGAGCTCTCCTTTGAATGTCCTTTCTGAATAATTATTATAAGATCTTTTTCTTAAGAAACATCTCTAACAAAAGGATCTACAACTTCTGAACATGCCTTTAACAGTTGTGGATACAGATGCTGTCGCGCCAGATGTGCAGTTAACAGCCGAACTGAGCCGAAATGTGTCTTAACTGCAACCCTCGTCTTTCTGGGAAATGTTTATGTAAATGAAGCTCAAATGACAAAAATATAAAGGGAAAAGTGCCAAGCTGCATCTTTTTCTATTGGTCTCTGCATCTTTTGACAGACAGGAAACAGACTGAAAACTCCAGCAGTGACCCACCTTGACAGCAGAATGTCGCCCACAGGTAAACTCCAATCAATACAGATCCAGTGCACTTCCGAGGCTCCATGGCAGCGGCGGAGCAGAACTCCCTCTGTAGCCCGCTGGGGATGTCAAACTTAGAAGGAGTGCAGCTTTGTCAGACTGCTGGTGCTTCTCTCTCTCTCTCTCTCTCTCTCTCTCTCTCTCTCTCGCTCTCGCTCTCTCTCTTTCTTTCCTTCTCTCTCCTTGTAGCTGGAGAGAGACGCACACACACACCCGATGTCTGTCTCCTTGTGTTTGAGTCGACCGTCGCCTCAAAAGTCACTTTGGATTCCACTCTCTCTCCCTCTCTCTGCGCTCAGCTGTATTTCTATCAAACATCTCGAGCTTGTCCTCCGCGTGTTTCCTGTCGTGTGCGCGTGCGGTGATGATGACAGCCACCTGTCCCACCCTGCCTGTCCGCTGGCTGCTGCTGCGCAATGCCGTCAACTTCGTCAAGGGTTGTGCCCTCCAGTCATTCCGGGCTCATCCTCGTCTGCTTTATGGTCTGATGACTAACAGAAAGATGAACACGCACAATCTTTAACGCGCACGCAGGAACCTCTAACAGGGGGCGCCCCGCCCCCCTCGACTTTGGAAAACTTTTTTTCCACATGTTTAATTAAAAAAATAGTTCAAGGATTGTTTAGCGCATGCTCAATAGTGCACTTGATCAGCAGGATTTTGGTGGCATCCCTGTGTTTTGTTTTGTTTTGGAGTAGTGAACATCCCATAAGTACAGTGATCATGCCTCACTGCCTCATCCTCTTTTCCTCCTACAGGTGGAGGGTGAGAGTTTTAAAACAGGGAGTAATTTCCCTTCTCTTCGGTTTTCATTGTGGAATCTTTCTACTTCAAACTGTCCTCAGTCTTGACACTCCTCAAGTATTCTCCTCCTGCACCTCCTCCTCTTCCCTTCCCACCTCCTCTCTTTCAGCAACCTTGTCCTCTTTTAAAAGTGGTGTTGGCCACTTTTACACAAGACACTCCTTTCTCACTATCCTGTTTTTCCTCATCATGGTGTTCCTCCCCTTCACTCTTTTCATCGTCCTCTTGCTTCATCCTCCCCGTATTGTTTCTTCTCTCCAGTCTCCATAATCTCTCCCTTCTCACTGTCGCAGGCATTACCTGTGGCATCCTCCACTCTCTCTCCTCTAGTTATTAACTTATATTTTCTACCAGCCAAAAGAAACACGTCTAAATGTTGGTATTGGACCCATCCATTGCTTTGAAATTAAAAAGAATTTATAACACAACAATTTGACCATACCATGATAATGTAAAATAGACACGCAGGACAAGAGAAAACATCTAAAAGGGATTCTTTGAGGTATTTATGAGCAGGACAATTTGCAAGATGGCCAGGTAGGTCTTCATATATACCTGCAGTAAGTTTTTAGCCATGATGGTGGTTTGTGGATGTATTAAACAATAAATGATGTATCCAAACATGGAGGCCCATTCATTTGAATGGAAACGTACTTCTCACTCAGCATAGGCAAATGGTTCTTCTAGCGTGCTTATCAGGTGCCCATGACTCATGAATGTCTTTTCTGTGGCCAAGCTGTCTGTTGCATACTGTCCATGGCACGAGAATAGATTATTCACCACAGTTTGGATTTTGAAAGCCATAAATCCCAGCATGTGGCAAAGAAACTGTTGATTAATATTGGCAATGATCCCAGCCCATCTGCACATTGTTATTTTGTTTTATGGGGTAACAACCTTGTTTCTGTGTTTCCCTTGTTTCCCTGTAAATTGGGGGCTTATCCTAAATTACCTCACCAAAACTTTGCCTTTTTGGACCCCGTTTACTTTCTAATTTGTTACATATGCTGCTTTTTCCTTGTTGAATTTCCTGCTCAGTTTTAAACACCTTGGAATTCTACATTTGTGATTTTTATCAGCTCAGTTTACAAATATAATCTGGTATACTGCACATTTTATAACAAGGACTGTTATAAAAGTTGCCATTGAGTAATTAGCATTTCTGCGCTGCAGCAGCAGCACAGATGATGAAGTAAGCTCATACAATTTCATGTTAGCATACACCACTAAATGTATCTTTAATCAGCGTGGCAGCCGTCCAACGTGGTGAATTTTGCTGCACGTGGCCAGTTGTTAAAGCATACTGCACCACATAATTACCTCTAATGAGACAGCCTGAGCTTCAGTGTGGTGCAGTCAGCGGGAAGGAAAACATCTTCAACACACCTTACACAGCCGTGATGTAAGATGGAGTATTATCGTGTGTTTGTGTGTGTTTGTGTGTGTGGGAGTCAGTGTGCAGCCTCATTAGCTTGTATGGAGATGCTTCAAGTTGTTGGTTGGTGTGATGCACTGATGATCTGTTTGCTTACTCATACATGCCACCCCTGTCTTCTTTGCATCATCTTCTTAATGTTCTTCTCTCTCCCTTTGTCTTCCTCTTAGTCACCCATTCGCTGACTCTCACTTCCTCTAGTTTTCTCCTTTCTTTTAACCTCTACCCATCTGCCATACTCACCCGGTCCCTGTTGATCTTTCTTTCTGTCCTCTCTCCTCCTCAGCCTCCCTTCTCTGTTCTCTCCCTCTGTTTCCTTTCCTTCACTTCTCTGTTCTCTTGCAGTTCTGCCTGTGAGCATCAGATGCAGTGATGTCCTCAGACCATTACAAGAGCGCCCGCAGCGCTTCTCTAGCTCTCACTATCTATCACTCTCCCTCTCCCATTCGCTTCAGCCTCAGTTTGTAAACCCCCACCTCCCCCCGCCTCCCCTCCTTGCCTTTCTGTCTCCCTCTGGCTTCAGTCTGGACACAGTGTTGTACATGTGTGTAGACTGCCATCAGCTCACATTAAATAAATGTCCTTTGGGCTGAGCCTGCAGGGATTGGAGCTGGTACTGTGTGTGTATATTTGTGAGAGTGTGAGCTTATGTGTGTTTTTATGTGTCTTTTTCTGTGTGTGCACCTGTTTATTTATGGTGCAGTGCTGTATATGAGTGTTGTCATTTCTAGTCCAACTAAAAGAGACCCCCCTACCCCCCTCCCTTTACCACACACAACACATTAACATACAGTATAGCGTAGTAGCCCCAAGCCCATGCCATAAATATCATAAACATATTAACAACTTCTCAAGCACGATCATCAAGCATAAGGCTGGACATGTGATTTATTCTGAGGCTTATGCCATTGCATATATCTCAGCACACTTCGCCATGTTAAATCACAATGTACTGTACATGTGTGGGAAGAGAAATTACTTGAATGCAGCAACTGTCAAAGAAAAATGTAAAGACAATGACAATGTGAAAACAATATAACAATGTGAACGGTGTCGCTCGTAGTAACGAACCTACCGAGAATTATCACCCGAATCTGCAGCTCCCTTCGGCTTTACAGAGCTTTATGATGAGTTTCAGCTCATTGTTTAGCTGTCTGACCCACAACTTTACTGTTTTGGTTCACTCTCACTGCTCTCATAGCGTAGGTTTTCGGCTGCAGCAGGCAGCTGCTTTCAGTGAAAAAAAGCTCTAAAAACCCACTCTACCCTACCTGTTCAGCACCAAACAGCAGGCACACACAGTTAGCGACTAGCTGGTGAACATATGGAGCATTTAGCAGAGAGCCAGATATTTCCCTCAGGAGTTGGTAGAGACCAAAAGCAGAGCTAAAAGAGAGTAAATATTGGATTTACGTTCCCCAGGTGGCCAGAAACACAACTGCAAATGAATGATGATGTTGCTCAGTGTCTGCTGGATGTGTAAATGAGCAACTGTTTGCTAACAAGTTTTTACAATATCAACTTAAAAGGTGATGATATGCCAATGTTGTGTTCACAACTTGTTTCTGCTGCCCCCCAAGTGGCCAAAAGAATCAGTAATTGCAGGTTTAAGAAAAATTTAGAGGTGAAAAACAATACTGTGCTTACAACAATCCTCAGCCATCAGGATTACAGGATTACATCCAAACAAGAAGACCATTACAGGCCCCATTAAAAATCATCTCTTTTTGTTATTTCTTTTACCTTGTGCACCTGGTAAATGAATGTGATAATTATTGGACCAGTGTTAATTGATGTTCTAAACAACATTGGCAGATTATCATCTTATAAAGTTGATGAAGCAAATGTGTTAGCAAACAGTGGCCTGTTTACATCCAGCAGACATGGAGCAGCATTAACATTCATTTGGAGTTGTGTCTCCAGCCAAACACTGAGTGTAAGTCCAAAAGTCACTCTCCTTTTAGCTCCATTTTGGTCTCCACCAACTCCTGAGGGAAATATCTGGCTCTTTAGCATCTAAATGTTCCAACACCTACTCGGTAACCTTGTCTGTCTGCTGCGTGGTGCTGGGCATGTAGCATACATTGCGTTTTTAAGAGCAGAGCACAGCTGCTTTCTGCAGCTGGAAATGTGGCTGATGAGGTAAGAGTGAACCAGAAATAAATAAGTCTCTAACTGTATGTAAGCTGACTGTACTGTTTGAAGACAAAAGAATGAGCTGAAAGGTGCTGAAACATTGAAGAGCTGAGGGGAACTGCGGAGTTGGGTGATAATTCTCTGTTGGTTCATCTTTACGACACCTTTCACATTACTCATAGTCATTTTTTTCCGTTTCTAATATAAATATATTGATTAGTGCAACTTAAATCCATGAATAAATCTTTAAAATCCACTGTGCTCTATTCATGAATGCAAAATGTTAATGTGACCTTTGCCTTATCTACAGTACCATAGGTACATTTATTTACACAGGAGTATGTGCACTGGAGCCTTAAAATCCATAACCATTAACACAGCCAGTGCACCTCTCACAGTAGTGCAAGAGCTAATCCTTCTTCAGAAACCTCCTAGTGGCTTTTCTATCCATTTCTTCACTTCCATTTCTCTTGTCTAAGTGAGCAAAAAAAGAAACATTAACCAACACTTTTCACTCCGACTGTCTACTCTTATGACAGAAGACATAAAAGGTAAAGGTCATGTTCAAATCTGGCAGCATTTTCTTTGAAAGGCAGGATCACACCTGTAGACGGGGAAGCTGAGGTAAGCAACAGAGCATGTTTTGCGGCAACTACGACGACCTTTTCACAGTGCTATAGTGCCACTGGCAGTCTGAGTCATGTAGCCAGGAAGTGACAAGGCTCACACACGCACATAGTTTGTATATGTGCTGTTATAAGAGATAGCACAGGTGAGAAACAGTCCTCTTATTGCTTTGTTTCCCTGGCAGTTCAATCAGTAGTTGGATGCGTGATCAGCTCTCTCTCTGTTGAGCTGTTTGCAGCCACAGAGCCAGGACCCTACCCTGTAATTTCTCCATGATGTACAACCTGGAGTTGCTTCATTAAGAATGTATGTGAGACTGACCTTGTGGAGAATGTGTGTTTCAGCCTTTCCATCCAGATGAGCTTCAATTCACAGCGGCGATAACAGATGTGAAGCAGAAAATGGAGTCTGTCTATATATTTTAATTCTCCAGAGTGCTCCCATGATCACATTTTCAATCTTTTCTTGTTCACTGCTACTGGAGCTTTTACATCAGTGTCACAGAAAATAAAGTATGCACTTCCCAAGTCAATACTAAACAAAGGCAACACTGTACACTCTCTGAATGTTGCTCAGCCAGAGCTCTAATAGTGCATTTCAAGCCTGTGTCTCTGTCAAGCAATGCCATGACTTAAAATTGCAATACCTGACACATAAATGCAGGTCAGGCTGGATTCAGCCTCGACTTGAGCTTAGTAAAGAATGTTCACTCAGGCGGATCAAATTGCCCTATGGCATAAGGGAAATACTACAACTGAGTCAAAATCTCTATGTATATAGAAATAGTTTATGTAGACTCAGTACAGAGCTAGTGCCCTCAAATGTGTAGCGGCAGTTTGTATACATCTGATAAACACTTCTTGGTTTTATTATAAGCCACACTAGCAGCGTGGCTCAGGAGATAGTAATGTCGGTCAGCTTGTCAGTGTGTTGGTGACCACCATTTTGGTCTAGACTGATATATCTCCACAGCTATTGGATGAATTGCCAGGAAATTTTGTACAGACATTTATGGTCCCCAGAAGATGAATCCTACTGACTTTGGTAATCCTTTGACTTTTCCTCTAGCGCCACCATGAGGTTGACATTTGTGGTTTTAAATGAAATGTACTATTTGTATTGGATGGATTGCCATAGTTCAGACATTCATGTTCCTCTCAGAATGAATTGTAGTAACTTTGGTGATCCGTTGACACCACCTCTAGTGCCATCATCAAGTCAAGATTTCAATATTTCCAATACTTTGGTTCATGACCAAAACTGATGACAATCCCATCAGCATCGGCTGTACTTTGTGTTTAGTGCTAATCAGCATGCTAACACTCTAAACTAAGATGGTGAACATGGTAAACATACCAGCTAAACATTAGCATGTTAGCATTGTCATTGTGAGCATATTAGCACACTGACAATAGCATTTAGCTTAAATCATGACTGTGTCTTAGTAAAGCCCCACAGAGCTGCTAGCGTGGCACTCTTTATTATAATAATTGATTTGTCAAATTACAAAATTGCAGTGCTTTTGGTCATTTTTTTAAAATCAAAGTTAAGTAATATGATTTTTGTTAAGGTTAGGGGGATGTTTTGGTAGTGGCACAACTAAGTTTAATGTAGAAAATGTGTTATAGTTCACAGCTTTCTGCTCTTTTGGTGCAAATAACTGATGTTCTTTTTCATACAATTAAGTAGTATTAAATTATGAATTTCTCAGCCACACTAGAGAACGTAAGTACATGAAATATGTTTTTGGTGGAAAGAGGAGTTCCCTTCAAAATATTGTGGGCGTCTCACATACGGTCACAGATTTTTCTCCATCCAAAGACCTGAAAGCTTGTTTATTTATATGGAATCCTGAGGGGTTCACACTCTGCTCTGTCACAGTCTGTCTGTGTCACACACACACACACACAGGTTTTGCCCTTCTCGTGCACGCTTATTCTGTCTCACCCGAACACAGACATACCTATGCACTCACAAACACACACACACAGACACACACACACACACACACACACACACACACACACACATACACCTGTCTGCTTGAGTCAAATCTGTAGCTGTGAATAATAGAAGAGTGGGCTGAGGTCAGACTGTTCAAGTGCAGGGGAAACAGGGGAGAGGCTTTCACTTAAGCATGCCAGCCATTTTTAATAAGTCAGAGAACAAACTCATGTCTCCCAAAAACTAGGCCGCAGCACAAAACGCTATGATATCACTGGGGACTGCCACTTGTAACAATATTTGGTGGGTGACAAAAGCCTGAAGGCTAGACAAGAAAGTTACAGCAGCTAATAACCGGAATGTCGGCGGTTTGGATAGACAAACGCAGCAAGCTGGGAAAATAAGTGCGGGGGAAATGAATGAGCCACTGTCTCCTCTTGTAATTACTGCTGATGATGTGCCCTTTAGCAAAGCAGACAAGTCGGGGAAGCTTGAGTAGAGCTCATCAGAAGGGGGCGGACAGTGCAGTATAATTCCATATGACCTACAATACATCACCACTACAAAATATGTGCTCAAACTAACAAAAATCTCAACATGAATTGGACATCATAAGCTTCATAGAGATATTATCTGTTCTAATCTCATTGTACAGGTTTCCCTGTATAGCTGAAACTGCTCTGTTAGATATTAAAGACTGTAACCTTCTGCAATCCAGCTATTCGTCCGGGTTGATGCTGTGAATGAACATACGTCATTAGGGTTAGAACATGGCCACAAAACGTCATATTGCCTATATACTGATCTGTCCCACAGCATCCTAATAAGTAATGTGTCTTTATCTCGTTAGCTTCTTATTTGTGTGCTCATATATCATATTTGAACTAGTTTTTATCATATCATTATTTCTGTGAAGCAGGTTTTGAAGCGAAACCAGCTGTTTTCTAGGCAAAAAAAAAGATGTTTGCTGCCATTTAGTGGTGATAGTGTGTCATTACAGCCAATCTAATTGGTCCACTCCACATGGTGTACTCTAGTCCATACTCTAATCCATACTCACTTGCGTACAATAACCCTCTGGGTGCCCGGGTGCAAAAATAAGCCCCTATTGACCCCTGTTTCTCCCACTCTCTTTGCATTGTATGTGTCACGTAGGAATTAGCAAGTAGTTTGTGGCAAATTAATTCAGAAATATGCAACATGTAAGCACAACCCTCTACTTAATGGGACCACAAGAATATATAATAATGTGGGTGTCACCTTAAGGTGCCTATCATTAATTTTTCTGATGCTTTTGTGGTGCAAACAGTATTACCAAACAAATTGCCATGCCGTAAACCTGCAGTACTCCGCTCCCCTGAGAGTCTTGGGGCTTCGGGGGAGTTGCCCACTTTGTCTGGTTGTAAGAAGCAAGTTAGTCTCAAAAACAGAACTGGTAAATTGATTTTGTACATCAGATTTCTTTTAATTATGATCATCATTACAGCACTTACAGTAGAGTACAACTGGCTGGACAACATGGTGCATGTGACACAAAACAATTGATATGTGATATTGTGCATGTTGCTGCATGTATAATTACAATTTTACAGTTATACAAACATGGATACTCAAATCATACCCGCTACTATAACCTGCTTATTGCTTTCACTCCTTTGCACTCCCGTGCATGCACCTTACAATGAATGACAAGTTGCATCTAGAACATTACAGTTTCCAGTAGTCATTACAGGCTGCAAACCATACTGTAGGGAGGTAAAAGTTGGTTTCTACAATATAAATATACATTGTGAATGTTTTATTGAGCTTTATCAATAAATCATAGGCAAAGACAAACTGGAAAACAAGAATGAGCTGTTGGAGAGTATCCATGAGTTTGTGTGTGTGTTCATCAAGGTGTGCTGAGGTACATCTGCAGAGCAGGGGTGAAGATTAGGACAGTTCCCAGTATTGACACTGTGAGGAAGGCCCACAGGAAAATCCTGTCCAACACCTGAGCCACGAACTTCCAGTCTTGAACAACCTGAATGAGACAGGGAGAGAGGGATAGACAGACAGAGGAAGAGAGAGACAGAAACAAAAAAGAAAGGTCCACGGGTGAGAATCTGTGTCAGCCTCACACGTCCCCTGTTCAGGACAAAAGTGTCATTTTGGTAAGGAGTTATGAAACATATGAGACAGAATTGGGGGTGAAATTTTAACAAGCAAGAAGCTGTAACAGTATGTAAGAGAATGTAATACACATGCATGTAAAGACTTTCATCCCACTCTTTCTCTCATGTCTGCCCACACCCACACCTCTCGTATGAAGTGCTCCTTTTTGATGTGACGGCTGATGTAGCGAACTGAATTCGTGGCTTTCTCCAGCATGGCCAGCCAGGCTTGGTTCTCGTCCTCCTTCCCTGCAAGGGGGCCTCTTTGCTGGCCGCCACTGTGGCCAGGAACTCCCCTCCTCCCCACACCTTTGCGGGGCTTCAGCTCCGGGCTGCGCATCTCCATATCTGGAAAGTGGTATCTGAGGATAATGGATACAGTTTTATTCATTTTTTTCTTGTGTATATTAAAGGAATAGTTTGAGATTGTGAGAAATGTATTTAGTTGCTTTCTCGCTGAGAGTTAGATGAGAAGATTGTTACCACTCTAAATATGGAGCTACCACCAGGAGACTGTTAGCTTTGCCTTGCATAAAGATTGGAAACAGGGAGAAACAGCTAGCCTGGCTCAGTCCAAATGTAGCAAAATATACCTACCAGCAACTCAAAAGCTCACTAATTAAGACGTTATATCTTTTTGTTTAATCCATACGAAGACTACGATTCGCTATTTGACAAAGGGTTATGTGTCAGACGATTTCTTGGCCAGGACCAGTAACTTCCTGGGGTCTCAGCTAATTTCCTGCCAACTGCTTAGCTAGTTAACAGGCTAGCTGTTTCCCCCTGTCCCCATTCTTTATGCTAATCTAAGCTAATCTTCTCCTCTAACTCTCAGAAAGAAAGCAAATAAGCATTTTCCCCAAAATGTTGAACCATTCCTTTAACTACAGTTGATTCTATATTACCTGTCAGTGTGCCCCCTCATACACAGCAGTCTGGGCAGTCTCTGAAGGAAGAGGCTCTTTACCCAGGGGGCCATGGGGTGGTAAGTAGCAGAGGAACGGTGGTGGACGTTAATGACAAAGACGGTGACGATGATGGAGAAAGTGACAAAGATCATGATGAAGAGCAGGTATTCTCCGATCAGCGGGATCACCTGGAGACAGAGAAATGTACTGGTTACTGAATCAGTTAAACGGCTCACTTTCATATTTGAACACTTGTTATTTCCTCCAGACGTAAGGATGAGGAAATAAGGAATCTATCAGGAGAAATTACTTTAGCACATCAAAAAATGTAAAAAGGACACATTGTCTGCTTCTTTAAGGTGCACTTTTCACATGAAACTCAGCTTGCTCTTCACGAGGAGTGCTACTCAGCCTGTGAAAACAGTTGTATAAGAGGGCTTTCTAAAGTTTGAAAGTAAAAGTATTAATGTATATTAGGGAATTATGATTAAAAATCTTGATTAGTTAGTTTGTTAAAATAATCTAAACAACACACTCATTATTCAAGAGTTCTGTCATCAGTTGAATAAACTTGAATGAGAGTCTACAGCCATGCTAGCGGCTCAGGCACAACGGTGCTTTGAGCTAAATGCTAACATCATCATACTATAACATGCTCACAATGAGTGTTAACAAGCTGATGTTCACCATGTAATATTCACCAGGTTCTTGCTTTAGCTTATTAGCATGCTAACATCAACGATTAGCACTAAAGACAAAGTCCAGCTGAGGCTGATGGGAGTGTCATTAGTTTTGCATGTATTTGGTCATAAACGAAAGTATTGGAAAAGTTAAAATTTTGACCTGAAAATGGCACAAGATTGAAAGTTCAGGATCACCAAAGTGATTTGAAATGATCCACTGGAGACCTTGAACATCTGCAGAAAATTTCAAGACACTCCATCCAATGATTGTCAAGATATTTTACTGTGAATTACAAAAAAGTTAGATGATCACTAAAGTCAGTTAATCTTCCAGACATTATTCAGGTCACCCACAATGCATGATTGTAGCTGAAGCTTTGTGTCTCTTGCATGCTCAGTACTTTTTACGTTGCATTGTGGGATAATTTGATTCTTCTACTTAGAGCATAAGATAATCCTCAACAGAGAATATGGAATAGTGGAGTATATCGTGAAAAGTCAGGGATTTTGGATGCAGTCATTGTCTTTCTGAGCTCTGCTTTTCTGTAGAGTTCTGTATTGGACAGAGATGTATCTGAAGTCAATAGCTTGTTAATTGAGTCGACACGCAGTTTAAGCTGCAGGTAACTGAGAGGGCTGTGTTTGTGATCTGTGTTAATTAGGGCATGCTGCAATTAAGATTACAATTAGGATAACTGAACACAAGAAGAAGTAGGATAGATTTAAAAAATACGAGCCAGTAGAACCTAGAACATAGGCTTTGGTATAAACCCCCTTAAGATACCCACCTTTGAGGATGAAGGGATGATTTCTTCTATGACCAGGAGAAACACAGTGAGCGACACCAGCACAGATGTGGACAGTGACAGTTTCTCTCCTTCGTCTGATGGCAAATAAAACACCAGCACAGTCAGAAAGGAGAGGCCGAGGCATGGGATGATGAGGAAGAGGGTGTAGAACAAGGGCAATCTCTTCAGGATGAAGGAGTAGGTGACAAACGGGTACCAGTACACCCCATCCCTCCTGCTTCCCTTTACGCCTGTGGCATTGAGGATCTCCCACTCGCCGTTATCGAAAAAGTCTTTACGGTCCACATAGTGATCCACCAGGACCAGGTCCACCATGTTTCCATCATAAGTCCAGGAGCCGAACTTCATGGAGCAGTTCTGTCGGTCGAAGGGGAAGAAGGTGACGTCCATGGTGCAGGAGGACTTGTAGCTAGCGGGTGGAGTCCATGTTATGGTACCATCCCAGCGCACAATGGCTTTGGTCATCAGGGAACCCTCAAAGCGACCGTCCGCACTGGGAGGAGATGAGAGGAGATGAAAGGGAAAGGATGAGGTGGTCAGGAGAAAGTAGTAAAGACCAGGCAAGGTAAGATGTGAAGGAACACAGAGGGGGAGAATAAAGTGGAAGATACATCAATAAGGAAAGGAAAATTGATTTAGTTTACAAGTGCGCATCAGAGTTTTCAGGCACTGATGTGTGCAGAGTGCTGCATAACTCACTTTTCATACAGGACGATGTCAGGAAGCCATATAGTCTCTGAGGGCACTCTGATGGAGGTAATACCTCCATAGTCATCTGGGTTCCACTTCAGCTTCACATCAACCCACTCCTTTAAATAAATAAATAACAACGCATGATAAGTTACCCAATCTGATACATTTAGCCTACAGTTTAGTATGATCCTATAATGCAGCTGTGAAAGCTTGGTAAGTCTTTAAATGCAGCTTTTCCATTTCAGCACCATGGACAGCACCGGACTGTTAACTGCACAAAGCAAATGGAAACTCTGTTTTACACTGAATAGCTGTCCCCTGTTTGCTTGTTGCCTTGTGCATGATCATGTTTGTGTGTCTTTGATTCAACATCTTATTGAGTAAAGGTATTTTTTTCAGCACAGCCACAGACTACTGATAAAATTATTATTGTGATTTCGCATTCTTATTTTATTTCGTTGATGCCCTTCAATGTTATATTTAGATTATATAGACCAGGGTCCGTATTTGTCAGACTTCTAAGAATTACACCAAAGAATACCCTACAGAGGGGAGTAAAAAAAAAAAAAGTTCTTTGCTGAAAGTGAAGAATAAGACACATTTATCAAGCGACTTACTCCTACTTACAGTAAAGTGTAGGGGAAACATTTAAGAGCAGCTCTCAAATGATCATATGACTAATCACATGTATGCTCTAATCTGAGCAGTAGCCAATCAGAGACAAGGATCTACCCTACATCTGCCATATTTTCAATTTGCTTAAAAATCCTTACATTTTACTCAGTGATACATTATTCTACAAAAGAAAAAGGCGATTTTATTTTAGTTATTTAAATTAACATTATTTGTGTAAAATGTTTAGTATCTCCAGTAGCAATTAACATGTGAAATTAACAACAATCTAATACATGTATAATATGTAACAGGAATTATTAAATAGGGATTAATACTTATTGGCTGAAATGAAAATGCAAATGAGAATAGTAGACTAAAACTATCCTAATCTGAAGCATACATATTGCTTCAGCTAACATATTGTTCATCATGACTAATGTATATTGCCAAAACGTGTCTCTAAAGGTGTGTGCTCACCTCTGTCTCTGTACTGGAGCATCAACTGTCAACTTAAGAGATCTTTGGAGCTCTATTTAATATAGGTTGATAAATATGGACGCAGATTGTCTGTTTCTTCACATTGCACACCAATATGTGTATATTGAAAATATATACATTCGACTTGTGAGCTCTTCTTGAATATTAGTAGTAGTAGTAGTAATATCGTGACACTGTATATTTTATATAGGCTACAGTAGCACATTGCAGCTAATGAATCATATCACTCCACTCCAAACCACTCCAGTCATGGAGAACCAAAATGTTGCACACTTGAAGAATTCACAGATGTGAAATTAGCATCTCACAATTTAAAGATCCAGTATTTGTAAACGGTAGCGTTCATTTTTACCTGCCAGAGCCAGACATTTGTAGTCATCAGTTGGTTCTTTTCATCCTGCAGGAAGACAGGGAGGAAGTTTTGTTCACTATTTGTACATCTTAGTGGTGCTTACGGTGAACGATACGAGAGGCTAATGAGGAGGTGAGGAGCGAACCAGAAGCTGGAGACAAAAAGTTGAGTGGGATGAAAGAAAGTATTTAAATCTAGTTAGAAAGGAAGATTTTTTTTTCAAAGTGGGTTAATTACTTCTCTTGCTTGGCACTAAGAAAGCACGCTGGAACAGCTCGGGGGTTAAGTGCCTTGCTTCAGGGTACATCTACAGCATTTAATGAGCGGGAGAGGCACAAGTTACTCTTCAGTGACCAATATTAGCTGGCAATACTAATATAGGTGCTGCTGCCTCATTTGCTCAGTAGAAAGTATAGACATAAACTGTACAAAAACAAGAGAGAGAGGCATGGAGAGAGGGTGCAAGAGGAGTAAGAAGAGGAGGACAAACACAGTAATGAATTTGTGGAAGTCAGAATGGTTTTCAATGTAAGCTGCAGAAACATAAAAAGCAAAACTTGAGAAAAGAGAAAATCTATGGAATAGATTTTGCAGTTTGTCTGCTCTCGAGAGGTGCTGAAACAAACATGACTGCATACCCATCCTCTCTGAACAAAAATTGATCTGAAGGTGGGTTTTTCTTAAAATCACAGTAGTTTAGTTAGAATACTGTACCACAAGGTGGCACTCTCCTAAATGCTATTTCTGCGTGGCAGAAGTACGAACATCAAATGCTGATGTAGTCAAAATGTGGCCCTCTGCGGAATTGTGGGAGCAGCTTTGTGTGTGTGTGTGTGTGTGT
>NTHP01000012.1:1965135-1978665 GCA_003416845.1 Oplegnathus fasciatus | reverse complement strand
AGACCACTTTGGACCTCTCTTTTAACCTTTCTTCCTCTCTCTTCTTTTTACTCTCTCTTCCTGTCTTTGCCCCTTTAAATCCCTCAGCTCCTTACCCTCCTCCTCATTTATCTTTATACTTCTGTCCTCAGTGTAGCTTCTGTACTATAGTTCCTCTGTTGACCTCCTTAAATAGCCACCCCTTTCCATCTCTCACACTCCTAACCTGCCTTTCTCTCTATTTGTTTTTGTCTTCCTCTGCCCTGGCTACCTTTAACAATTTTATCTTAACATTAAATAGTAACCTCCTGTCCTGACCTAAACAGATGCTGAGCCACCTCTGAACAATCTCTACCAAATTCTTCTCATGGACTTCTATTCCCTCCCTAGTCTCTTTTTCTTTCAAAATAATCACCCGTCCTTCTTGTACACTATATTCTCATGTACCTCACTGAAGTGAAGTGAGATTCACTTCCTCCCCTCCTTCCTCCTTTCCTTCCTTTCCTCTCTCATTCCAAAACATAACCCTCTGATCCTCAGAAGACTATAACAGGATTTTATTAACCATGTTACATAAGGCAATTTTAATTTCTGCAGAGAGCTTCCTTAACAGGTACGCACAGCTTAAGACTGTGTGCTGGGTTGGTCTCCTGGAAGCATTAGACCCTCTCTGTCTGGTCCCACTTTGCTCAGGATGTGATCACTGCAGAGACAGTTTAAAATGCCCCCATCTATCTAATATTAATATAATACATAATGTATGGCAGGGACAGGGCCAGAGCTACCATTGAGGACACTGAGGTCATGTCCTAAGTATTTTATTTTAATTTAGCAACATCTAGTTTCTGATTGACCTTTCAAAGGCCAGCCTGATTTTATTGATTTTGCTCCTTCTGTTCCTCCTAAAAATGCAAATTAAGCTCACAAGCTGCACACAATTCAATATACATATACAATACATTCAAATACCTCCATGTAAATAAAAACAACTTACATATTTCTTTTGCTGGGAATTAATGACAAAAATGGCCTCATCATTTTCCATTCACTTCCACTTTGTTATTAATTTTATATAAAATTACTCTCTTTCCCTCCCAACACAATAACAGGAACCACAACAGCACAAACTGTGGCCTTAAAGATGACTATACAGTAGAGTTGAAAAGAAAGAAAACTTGATACATTTCACAATGGTAGTATTCATGCAGTTGTTTGGTTCTTGTGTCTCCATAAGTAAAACTTGAAATAACTTGACAATTCTGTACTCTATATGCCTCCTGTGTGTTTGCATATCAGGGTGTTGTTTCCTCACCACGTCAACCAGCTGTGAGATCTTGAGTCCAAAACGTACGGTGATGGTGTCATTGGCATGTTGGACAGGCCGCACCCACTTCTGGTAACCCCTGAAAAGGTTCCTCAGCAAGGAATCCTCCATCTCGGCCAGCGACACAAAGTCTTCCTGAGCTGGAAGGAGCCAGAGAAGAAAGTAGTGATGAGGACTAAGGAGAGAGGAATTTAAAATAATTTTAAGTTTAAAGTCTACTTTCTTCCATTTTACACACATAACTACCGTGATTGTGTGTTGGATTTGTTGTGTGAGCGCTGTGAAAATGCAGGTGACCTTGTTAACCTGCCACCCCCCCCTCTATATTTTAGTCTAGTCTGCCTGACTCAGTGATCCTTTATCTGACTGAGGTTTGTGCTAGTTACAATCTATGGTCCCAACCGTGGCTCTGAAATATCAGTAGTCTAACTGTGCTGTGTACTGATAAATCCATGGCGCTGTCCGTGGTTCTGAAGTAGCAGACGGATTTGTAATTGCGCCTTTTTTCAGAGTAAAGTCATCTTCATGTGACAAGTAGCAACGTGTAGTCGCGTAAGAGTGAGAGGATCATAGAGACACACAGCTGCCTGTAGTATTCCTATAATATTCCTATAATATTTTTATGATCATTCAGTAGCGTCTGTGCTGCTGAAAATACACCCCCAGACCAAGGCACCTCTGTAAAAAAATATTTTAGGGGAGACATGACTATGGTTAAGGTGTCCTGCAACAATGTCCAACAAGGTGTACATGGGTGTGTGCTTTGGTTGGTGGTGTGGGAGCAGGGGGTGCTCCCATTGGACTCACCGACTGCTTACACCCAATGCTGCGCCTGAACGCATCCTGTGTAGACACTGACAAAGGACTGAAAGCTGCTGCTTGTGACCTCAGAGGTCAATTTTACGTGTTTTTGGTCTCCCTGTCTTCCCATACTGCTCTGCTAACGTGCTGCTCTCACTACAGTATGCGGGCTGTGTAGACGCTGTGTAATATACAGTCATACTTGCAGCTCTGTGAGGGTCATCATGACAGTGCTGCCATACTGATGTTCAGCAGGTATCATCTTTACCATGTCCACCATCTTAGTTAAGTGTGTTAGCATGCTAACATTTACTAGTTAGCACAGAACCAAAGACTTGGATACACTGAATTTTTGACCTAATGATGGTGGTAAATGAAAAGTCAGGGGATCAACAAAGTTGTTACAATTCATCCAATTCATCATGAGTGTGTGTACCAAATTTCATGGCAATCCATGAAAGCACAAATGTCAACCTCATGGTGGCACTAGAGGAAAAGTCAGGAAACTGGCAAAGTTGTTGCTGGGTACCGTGGATATTTGTACAAAATACTGACAATCCATCCAATTTTTAAGTTATTTCAGTCTAGACTAAAGTGGCAGACTGACTGACCAACTGAGAGACTGACATTGCTATCCCTAGAGCCATGTCGCTAGCATGGCTTAATATGGACAAAACAAGTTATTTTTGAAGATGCTACCTTGGGCTCTGGGCAACTGTGATGGGGATCTTTCTCTATTTTTAGACATTTTAGTAAATTATTTGATTAAAAAAAACCTAAAAATCAACAATGAAAAAAATTGTTAGTTGCGGCCCTAATTATATGGCTAGTTAGCTCACATGCATGTAATATTTATGTGCACAGACAGATGTGCACATAGATGTCACCCTTTTCCAAGTCTTACATGTTTAAGAACATACAAAGACACAGTCATGCATGAACAAAGTTAACCACCTCCCCTGAGTCTCAAAAGCAAGTGGAAGGAAAAATTAAGTCAGGGCCTACGAGTCGGACAGACACACATAGACACACACACACACACACACACACACACACACACTGTCAACCCTGGACTGACAGCTGGTCATGGCCGAGCGAATGCATCTAAGCTCCCAAGGCTGACAAAATGACCATGCTGACATGATCACCTCAGACAGAACAATTGCCAGGGGAGACGAGCTGAGCTCAGAGCGCTTTGTGCAGCCAGGCACAAGACATAATAGTCAGTTAAAGAGTGACGCTCATGCTGAGCAGGAGACGGTGCAATGAAGGAACAGTGTTTTCACTTCACCAGCCACCGTATGAGTGCAGACAGCTGGGAGATATCAGGTCTCTACGGTAGACATTTACAGAAAACACACTGAGATGTTTCACAGTTATAGAGTAAAAACTGTATGATGTGTAAATCAGTTTGGTTTGACTTAAAATACAAAATTAGTTAATGGATAGAGGAACATGAACTCAGTAAAAACAAATGGTTTAGTCTAGTAGTCAGACTCTTCAGTGGCTTAAAGTTTGCATACTTGATTGTGCTGACAACCAGCGTGCTCATCATGAGCTATATGTCCTGTTGAATTTTCCTTGAGCAAGACACTGAACCTCTCCCCTGTTAGTCATTGTAAATCACTCTGAAAGATGCAGATGACAGCAGCATTTGCTGGACGCTCAGAGCATTATCTGGTATTTGTACTTGAGCTGCACAACAGAGCCTCCCACAGTAACTCGGTGGCTCTATCAGCTCTGAGCTCTGAGCATGCGGCTGCATAAAAGGGGGATATTTGGCACTGCCAATGGTAGTGCTGGAACAGAGGCAGAGGCTGACAGACAGAAAAGAGGAGTTTGAATCAACAGCCTCTCAAACAAGGGGAATGGAGCAGAGGAATGGAGAGAGCTGATAAGGGAAGGAGTGAGACAGAGTGACCCAGAGCAATTCCCTTCAGTGTCTGAGAGAGACAGAACGAGGGGGCAGGGTAGAGGTTGGTACAGAAGGAGAAGTTAACTGGGGCAAGGGGAACGAGAACAGACAGCAAAACAGATAGCAAGGAGAAAGCAAATTCCCATTTAAACTTGTTTCTCAACACAAGGCTCTGTACCATGCAAGCCAATCCCTCTGCTACTGCTGCTACTGTTGATTACAATAGACAGAGATAAGATTTTGTTTTGGGATTGATTCAAACTAAATTTCTCTGCTGGCCCTGAATTTGAACATTCAGTATCCTGAGCAAGACCTTAGGGATGGAGAAAGAAATTATGCAGTAGCTGTGTCATTATCTTTCTCTGTGCTTGTTTGTATTTGCTGTTTCAATAGTCATGAAGGACATCCTAAGAAAAGCACAAATGTTTGTATAATACCCAACAAAAAGAGATGGCCCACATTTTCTAACATTACCATGAAACTGTATTCATTTTGGCACCAGATTTTGATTTAAATTCATTCAATTCATTATTCATTAGTTTTAGTCTAAATTGAATCAACAAAAACTAAAGAAATTTTAGTCTGGTTTTCGTCAGTGAAATTTTACCCAAAGTTTTTCATGCATTTCTAATTTTTATGTCTTCTGCTACCGCTGTCGCCATCTTTGTTGTGTACCGTCACCATGGTTACAGGTGTTGTTCTCATCTATGGCAAGCTTAGTGGAAAAAGCACTGTAATACAACTAAAACTACAGATCCTGTAGTGATATTTCTTTATAGATGGTCGACACATAAATCCAGGAACTTACTCATTCCTTCTGATAGCAACACAAAAGATAGCCGACTGAAAGTAATTATAATGTTACACCCACATACACAGCACTTCGTAATGTTATGTTAGCTGACTTTTTTATAAATGGCGTGCTGCCTGTAAGTTTTCGTGGTTTGTCTCAGCTGTCTAATTCTCAGTGGATTGTAGATTAATTTAGTCCATAGATCTGTTTCTTCCAAGAACTGTGAACGTCAGATAACATTACTGACAGAGACAGAATGTTACTGAATGCAAGATTCTTCTTATTAACGGTAGTGAAACTGTTAAATCAAATTCTGAACACAAGATATTTTGTGCGGGGGAGGATACTGTTTTACTAATCAGGAACTACAGTGTGTGATTCTGCAGAGGCCTGCAGGTTGTTGGATGAGACTTTGCATTACAACACTAATTAGTTTTAATGCAAGTGGTTTGTCCATTCGGCCATCTTTCTCATTATTGTTGAAATCGTTGAAAATTGTTGAAAAATGTAATACATTTCATCATTGTTCTCGTTACTTTCTATTTAGTTTTTAATGAAAAAAAGGTTGTCGCGAATATTTTCTGTCACAGTTTTCTTTGACAATAATAACACTGCCATGAAATTACATTTTCGGATACAATGATACTGCCATGACCACATTTGGTTAAGTGTTGTGTACGTTTTAAGGAGGTTAGGTAAGTTTGTTATTTTTTCTGTTGTTCACTGTTTTTAAATACATTTTTATTTACTATTTCAAGGGTAAGGCTGGCTTATACTATATTTTTCTTACTGTAAAATGCCAAAAGCAACCATGTGTTATTCCTTCTCTTAATATTTTCCGACTTTCTTATCTGTCTGTGGCACTCAGCCCATCTGATCCAACTGGTCACAAATACAGTATATAGTATCATTTTATTTTTTTGAAAAAGCTCAGGAATTTCCTAAAACAGCTACACACCGTAGTGTTTAGCAAACATTGGTCAAACAGGAATAAAATAAAAATAAATACACATTTGGTACACTAGTGAATATTTACTGTAGCAGGACGGTATATTTGGGATTGACTTGGCTGAGGTATCCCTGTAACAGGTTTTTGTACTAGAAAGAGCTAACAAGGAGTTGGGTCTTAGGTTTGATGTTACACAAGCTGTCATGGTAGGACGAGTGAAAGTCAGTGGAATGTCCTCACAAGTATGGCAAGACAAACATGTATGTGTGCTTTTCCATGCCTGTGTTCATGTGAGGAAAAGAGAAAACTCAGACAGAGCTTTACGGTGTGCGTGCGTGGACACAAATGTACCCTTATACTTCCTGTCTTCTGTCTCCTCCTGTTTCCTGTTGGGTCTGTTGCTGCTGAATGTTCAGTCTCAGACGGATTACCTCCCATTGCATCAGTTCCCCTGTAAAGCACTCAGTTTGTAAAGGCATCAGTACACTCAGTCAGCTGAATCCTATCTACCATCTCAACAGGAAGCAACTCTGTCTCAAGATCCTCATCAACGAAAACACAGGAGCCAAACTAGTCAAACACCACAGGGATGGATTCCTCTACAAGAACCCGTTCCCTCCCTCAGATAGAGGCTGATTGAGTCTGTGTGTGTGTGCTTGTGTGTGGTTGATTGAGCAGAGGTGAAGGGAAGAGTATTGATTAGAACGTACAGCGTGGCGGTTGGGGGGATGGGGTTGATTCTCTGTGGGGAAATTATGATGCATTAGTGTGTGTCTGTGTTTGTTTGTGAGTGTGTGTATGTTTGTGTGTATCTATTTGCTATACAGAAGACATAAAAAGACAATGTACAGCATCTGCATACACTATGCACACGCGCGTGTGTGTGGGTGTGTGTGCGCGTGTGCGAGAGAGAGAGAAACTACACTTTGCTGTTTGATTGATACGGACACAGGGGTGACCCAGCATTCAAACCAACACCCTGCCTCCTCCTCAATCTAAAACACCCCATGGGCGACACAGTGGTATGATCACCTTGACACTGCCACCATCTGTTCACTGTGGAACCACAGTGGGATGTACCACTGAGAGGGGTAGAAGGATGAGAGGGAAAACAGTGGGGGGAACCCCATTTTTTCTTTACACACTAGTGCAACTGAAAGACAGTTTAACTTTGTGTTTTTGCCTTTTCTCCAGGCAGCTGTTACCGATTTCTAAGGAGATGCTTCCAGGCCATTGGAAAAGGGAACATTTTTGAAGGCAAGAATGAAAAGAGAAACATAAAGAAAGAGAAAAGGAAGCAAGCTTTACAATCTGAATTGCAGTCCTGCTTTTTACCCACAAGGCAACAGGACAGGTACCTCTGGGGGAGCCAAGATGTTTCACAATGGTCAATCTCATCAGTCATAATACCCTTGAGGCATGTACTGTATGTGAGCGTACACGCCAACACATGTTGGTTCACACATAGTCACTGGATGCCATCATATGACCAGAGGTGACCACATGTGAGCAATGTTACTGTACACAGCCTACGCGTGCACATTAAAACAGGCCATTCGTTTTTAAGTTATATTTTTTTAAAAGCTGTGAGCTCCACAAAGGAAAATCCGGTCATCTTTATTGAGTTGGCAACGGATATCTCAAAACCTGGACAGATAAAACCCAAAGGTATCTGTATGTTGCTAGAGGTAAGTGAGAAAATATGTTTGGTTTTTGTTGTAATTTGTGTGAACCGACCCTTTAGAATCCAAGCATGACACGGCACGCCAACCTGCCTCCAAGAGGTGACATTCATTCAAACTCCTTTTCAGGAAGCTCAGTGTCAGTTTAAAATGTGATTCCTCATGAGCATCACTGTGGGCTGACTCTGGGACGGCTAATTGCTCACTGGAGGTGGATTGATCATTTTCATCAACTTGCTGTCACATCTCTCTCCTTCTCCCTTTTGCTCTCTCTCACAAGCACACACACACACCGTCTCTCTTTTACTCACGCTCACACATACACACACATATGCAGCATAAATATACAGCAAGAAAGATTTACGGCAGGTGCTGCCAAAAGCCTCTCCATCTCAAGATTAGAGTGGTGTAAATGCTTTACAGTAAGCTGATATCAACATACACTGACACACACACACACACAGTAAGAGAGAGAGAACACAGCAGTTGGACCAATGTCTGCTTTTCTGTAGCTCAACACCACAGTGACACAATATTTCATAAGAAAACACATAACTGAGTAGCTTTATTATATAAGGGAATTCTTTCCTCATTCATTTCAGTGTTTATTGAATTGTTTCATTGTCTCATATTGTTCTCGTGTAGCGTGTCATAGCCGTCCTCAGTCACACATCCCCAGGGGGGCGCTGCGCTCCCACTCTTTAATAAATCATGAATGTGCCCCTCTCACCTGACCCCATCATTTTGTCCTGCTGCCTCCCACACGATTAGAAGTGCAATCCCATCTGAATTATACAATATGCCCGCTTCTTTATGAAACTCTTCCCCATCACTGTGAGTAAAGCACAGGACACACTGGCCAATTAGTCCGGTGGATAAATGAGACTGTAACGCGGTGGGATGCTGTGTCTGGATCGCGCAACACGATCCCAAATCCTCACCAGGGTTAAACTGTTTCTGCATCCAAAGTCAATTTACTGTTTGTTGTTTAGGACAAATACAATAAGATGCTCCCTGTTCGGTGCGCAGCTTCAACAGTTTAAAGACGAATGTGTTCCCCGATTCTTACCTTGAATAGTAGCCTTCCCGACAGCCAGGGAGAACCACAACACCGCAACCGCAAACTTCATGCTCCCTCTCATGATCAACAACAACACCGACTGGATCTATCCACCGCGAGGATCAAATCATTGTACTGCTCACACAGTCCTGCGGCTGATGCATCACTTCAACAGCCAAGTGGGACCTCCGGAGTACCACCGCTGTGATGTCCAGTTTAAATAATGAAGGACAGCCGGTTGTTGGTGGCTTTGTATGACACGGACCGCCTTCACAATGTGGAGCAGCAGCAGCAGCAGCGTGTGTGAGGGTTTTCCCTCTTCCTCCTGTTCTGTCGCCTGTTCTGTCTCCCAGCAGCCTCTTGTCGTGTGTTTGTGTGTGTCCCGGTGAAGAGATGGATGCTGCCGGAGCGGAGCCGGGCTGAGGGCGGGACGGAGGAGGGCTGGCCCGTCCGAAGATGGAGGGAGGACACGGACTGGGGAGGACAGATTCGGTCAACATCCAGAGGGAAATAGATAGATAGATAGATAGATAGATAGATAGATAGATAGATAGATAGATAGATAGATAGATAGATGCAAATGCCCCTTTTGGCTAATTATTATGATAATTATTAATTGTATTGTTTTTTGTTTGCTTTTTTTACACTGTAGCCTACATCTCAAAATCAGTTTTAGTGTAAAATAATAGATCCGAGGTCTCATATTTAAAAATTGCATAGTGCTATAGTGCAGTTGTATGCAGGCCATGCAAAAGAATCATAAATGAAGAAAGGGCTTGCCACACACTGACTTAATAGGCCCTATTATAGGTATTTCTTTAATAGTACAAAGCAGTGGCTCACTCATGTACTACCCTCTCCAGTTCAAAGTTTCTCTGTTGCAGTTTGTCTGTTGCACTTCTGATTCAGCATCATTGATGGGTGTGGTCAGAAGTGGTGCTAAATACCTTTAATCAAACCCAACAGTGATGTCATGGTGTATCGAGTACACTTCTACATCACTACAGAAAGATGTGACGGTAAACCACTGAAGATCAGCAAAAACACGATTTACAGCCACAGTTAAGTTGCTTCTTAAACATTTTCTGCAAGTGGAAGAATGAGCCATGTATTTCGCAGATTCTTCAAATCCAAATAAATGTTTCAATAGATCTCAAGAAATATTCAGTTGGTCCAGACTGAGTCTGGTGTGTGGGGCCTTTCTTAGGTTTTGATTGCAACTGACAACTTTGACTTAAAGGATAGGTTCACATTTTAAGATACAAGTGAATCTTACTGTAGTACTCATGCAGAGCTCGTGTATATTGAAAGTGTATTAGTCGCTGTAATTGTTCCCCCCTGTCCATACAAGCCATGAAGAGATCCCTCCTAAAGAGATTTCAGTGTAACTGATGGAGGACAAAATCCACAGTCCTAGTTCCAAACGGCATTCAAGGTCAGCTGAGGCTAATATGAGGCTTCAGCCGTCTGAGTTAGACAAATGAAGTGGGTATCTTCCAAAGCTGCAGTCTTTTTAGTATGAAATTCTCCAATTTAACACAGAAGGGATGGTAAGACAAAGAGGGAGTTTAATACTAAAAAGACTTTGGAAGACTTTATTTGTACTGGACTGTATTAGCTTTTGCTGAACTTTGGAATACATTTTTGCACAGAAAGAGGACTGTGGCTTTTGTCCCCATCGCTTTAGGATGGGATCTCTTTCCTGCCAGCATAGAAAGGAGGGACAATTACAGTGAACAAAAACTCTTTCAATGTACATATCAGAAATATGAGTATTGCTTTAAGACAGACTTAAAGAAAAAATGTGAACCTATGGTGCTCAGAACTCTGAGTTCACACCTTAACATGACCGACATCAATCACGAACATGACTCCATCAAGGGTCCAACTCAAGTTAGTGCACAACAGTTCACATACAGTAAGGATTGAAGGACTGCGCTGAACTAGAGGGCGTACCACTTTCTTTTATGAGCAACACTCATGGATGTCGTGAAGCACTTTAGTTTATGATAAATGGCTTAAGATCATCTTTCAGGAAGCAGTGACCTGTAAGTTTCCTCTCAGAAGCCCATCACACTGTTTTATAGGCAGTGAGTCTGCACATTATCGTAAATTATCAGAGAGTGCAATTTGAGGTTTCATTCATTCCGCTGCACACACACACACACTTATACATGTCATGCCGTGCCATGCCATGCCTGGTCACGCCATACCATAATCTCTTTATTGTCACAGGAGACTATGGGTGAGGCCGTAAGCACAAAGAATGTTTCAAGCAAAACTGAATCCATGCTAATGATATAAGGACACTGTGCACTGGAGGGAAAAACAGATGCCAGATGACTGGAACAATACACTCTGCCACATCACATCCTGAAAGCAAATCTGATTATGGCCCATAATGTATGTGGGCATCATGGACCCAGATTAGAGCCTGATTCCAGTACAAGTGAACCCACAAGACTGGAGGTGGCTGTGCTATTATTTTATGTATGTTGTAATTCCAAAGCTATCACCTTTCACTGACCAAAGGTAAAGTGGTGAGGATGAGCACTTACTGTGGCGCAATCTATCTAATTACCTGCTGTAGAAGCTGAGCGGGTGAGGTGATCTAGTTATCGATCTCACAGAGAATTTCCATACACTGTTGGGAAACTGAGAAATATGCATCTCCTCCAGTTCAATTCACTTCTGTTAGGAGTTAATGGTGGTGTAACAGGGAGGGAATAGGACCTACATGAATATAATCAGGCTTCACAATAGGCTTAGCATTTTTATTTCCCTCACATGTAATATAAAATGCATTGTGTCACTGTGTAAAAGACATCTAGCACAGAACAGATAGTGTGAAGAATGGGAGTGATTTATGGAGGTGCCAAGGTCCAACAGCCAGACCATCTGACAGAGAGCAGAGAGCTCAGATTCATTTGCTTTGTGTCATTTATTCAGGCAATCAAATAAGCAGTTAGTTGACTCGTAAAGAACCCATGGTGAGCTAGTGAAGGAAATGGACTCTCGTTCTCTCTCCACCGTAATTAATTTTGAGCTAACAGCAGCTGGAAGAAGAACTGCAAGGTGAATCATTCTGCACCCACGCACAAACACACAAACATAACAAACAAATGCATGGGATTTGATGGTTCATTCATAATCAACATGACCACTTCTTTGCTGCACACATGCAGGTCACATGCTTGAAAATCTGCCACTTGGCTGCCTTCGTCGGCTTTGTGTATCTCATTAAGAGCTGTCTTACTCAGGCACCTGATCGCTGCTCTGCTATTGCCAAGACTTGCCCACGGGGGAACCCAGCCTATCTGTCTCACACACACATACAGGGACAGACACGCACACACACATCTATCGAGCAGGCACAACCTCCCTGCTTATCTAACACCCAAACAAACTCTGCCACTTCTGTGTCAGTGCACACAAACTGGCAGCGAGTGCTTCAGTAGTCTTGTTATCCAGTGCTGGAGGTAAATGTGGGTTCTGGATGGTCTTCAAATTGCAGACTACTTCAGTAATTAGTCTCATTCCACTTCCAATCCATGTTAATTAAGAAAATGAGTTCACATTAAGGTCATCAGGGCTGAGGGGGAGGTCGGGAGAGCAATCTGTGCTTTAATTATAAAAGAAATGTGAAAAGCCCCAAAAAGTATTTCGAAACCAAAGACATGAGTTTTTCTTTCTTTCTGTTTCTTTCTTTCTTTCTTTCTTTCTTCATAATAGCTTTTAATTTGTTTACTCTCAACTTTTATCTAAAATTTATCTCCCTTTTCTTTCCTTTCGAGGAGGAAAAGAGTATGTGGATGTATGGTAACCTCACGCAATGTTTTATGTTGTTGGACTACTCAGTCGCTGCAGAATTGCAGCTGCCCTTTCAGCTAACCTTAACAGACCGATGCTTAATGCAAACAAATAAAGGCACATACACCTGACTGCCCACACACTCACCCACGCATACACACAGGCAAACAAACTAACAACATATGTCTCCATGCTCTTTATCAACGCTACCATTTAACAGTCATGCTCCAGCATGTGCTCGGTGACCTTTTCAATCCAAACAGTGAAAGAAAGCTAAACCATGGTTCAAATAGGAGCATTTGCCTGTGGCTGTGTACACGTGTGTGTGTTCCTGTACATCTATCTTTATGAGAACCAACTTCAGTTTAAACCCCTCAGAGCAAGGAAAGAGAGGCCATTTGGACTTTAGAATTAGGATGACTGTATATTAAAGGGGAGCTCCTCTGATTTCACATTGCAAGATGCGTTTACTCGTAATGACGACCGATGCTCAGGATGTGAAAACTAGACGTGTCAAACAGGGAGGGTCTAATGAAAGATGCTGTCTAATAGCATTATGGGAAATGTAGGATAAAGGGTTTCTGGAGCTTGACCTATAATAGGGGATAAAATACAGGATATCTCAGCCTCTGCTGAGATTGCTATTTTTTAAAAATCGGTCCCTCGTAATTCCTCTTATTTTATGGAAGTGACATGAAATTGCTGGACTAGCCCTTTAAAGTTGAGGTTATGTACTTGAGAAAGAATGTAGTCGTTTGAAAGTGAAGTTAAAAAAGGGTTATATGTGTGTATGTGTGTGTTTGCCAATCAAACACACTAAAATATACTGTATACATACAGTACTGGTACAGTGCTATATGGTGCATTAACCTGACAACTCTAAGACTTAATCTATGCATTGCGGTATGAGCATATGAGCAGCTAAATTTCACACAAGAAGATTTGGAGAAAGCTGACATGATTCAGACTACGAATCCCTGCTGCAAGAGCTAATACCTGGAACTTCAGCTGCTGTCATTTGTCATACCGATGTCATGTCATGTTATTATCCTCCCCTCCTACCCTCCCACTGTCCCTCCTTTTTATACCAATTCTTCTTTATTTATATTTTATAAAACAGATATTTCATTGGGATGGTTCCACTTTTTCTTCAGTTTGAGTGCCCTGTGTTTCCACAACATCATTTACTTTATTTTGGGGAAAATGTCATAGAGAAA
>NTHP01000012.1:1910640-1965125 GCA_003416845.1 Oplegnathus fasciatus | reverse complement strand
CCCCACAAACTGACCCACACACGCATGCAGACACAAGGAAAACAGGCATCCAAGCATTCACTTGAACAGAGGGTGACAATGAAAGGCTGGTGCAAAGCCTTTCGCACCAGCAGTGATCCAGTATGGCTGAGTGACCAGCGTCTCTAGCAAGGAGCAGTGCCCAGGAGAATAAGGCAAAATCTTCCTCTCAGTCTGGTCGTCTTAGACAGAGGCAAAGAGTGAGAGAGCCAGAGACAGGGGGGTGGGAGATGGACAACAGAGGGAAAGAGGACCACAGACCTAATTAAGAGCAGGTTGTGGATTTCAAAGCAAATTGTTTAGATCGGTGTCGGTTGTGTATTTTAATGCAGGCTAGCGAGTTCTCTGGTCTCAGACAGGAAATATAACTCCCTATGAGAAGATTTTGAGGACTGTTTGTCTCTAGTTCATGTTGTCTTGCCAGACTGTAGGGACTGCACAAGCTAGAACAGGTATGAGAATGAAAACATGCTCCCAAACATGCAGCTCCCACTGGTGCTCTATATATACTGTCCTGTAGTGCTAATGGAAGGTTCAGGGTGAAGAGCTCTCTGTAAGAGCTGGCGCACATATGTTTGCACATGCATACACACACACACACACACAGACACACACACACACACATATAGGCCTACACACAAACAGCACAGCTCAGAGAAAGGGGGAAAATCGAGAGTAAAACAGACACTTCAGTGCAAAATCATACCTGAGAAAGAAAAAAAATCATCTAATGAAAATCAGAACATAGAAAAACGCCAGACAAAAAAGAAAGCGAGCAGAGAGACACAGAGGGTCGGGGAGATCGGAAACCGCGATCCGTTGCTGATTATGACAAAGCGATGAGTCTGATTTTCTGCCCCAGTTGCCGTGGCAGCCAGGAGCAGCTGCAGTGGCAGGGTAGCATTCGCTCTGCCGTTCCACTCCTCCATTCCCCGAGCCGGTCGATTATCAATGATACGGAAAAGCAAGGAAGATCCTGCCGGGCCCGCTGCCCAGCACATGCTGGGGCCACAAGAGGGGGGGCATACACTGAGAGAAATGGATAGAGGAAGAGAGGAGGACGTGTTGCTGGCTTTGTTAGTACACCAGTTCATGCTTAAAGGCACGAGGGACAGATAGGAAAGGGAAGGGAAGACAATCACAGACACACACATGCACACACACAAACTTGTTTTGTCAATCATTATCTACTTACATTATTTCCCTGCAGACTTACATTAACCATAATGTGTATTATTGCATCACTTCATATGACATGGATGGCAGATAAGATTCCCATGTTAGTGATTTGTGTTCATGTCATCGCACAACTCAAGACAGTTGCATGATTACAGGGTTGGTCTGTAAGGGTTAAAAATACTGTACAATGTAACACTATACTCATTCAATTTGGATTTAATTACATTGTGTGTCCTTTGCTTGTTTGGTTTTCAGTCCCTTCCACATTATTAAGCACCAAGTCAGAAATACTGAAACTTCCAGAAAAAACAGAGTTTTCCAGTGACGACTTGTTGATGTTGACATGAATGCTATTTACAAGCTGGAAACTCGGAATGAAGACATGGGTGATTTTTTTCCACCCATTGGCCACAGGGGGCAGCAATGACACCATTCTGGCAGTATGAGCCACAAGAAGATGAGAGCCGCTTCCCTAAACTTTTCAGTGGGAAACATCTGGGCTGTCTGTAAAGCTATGGATGAGACAATCCCAAGCATCGCTAGCATAACCCCAACCCTTACCCTATCCATGACCTAATCCTAAACCCTAACCAAAAAACAGGTCTTAACCCTAAAATGTAATGGTTTACCGTGTGGGGACCAGCTTCTCTTCACCACATGGGAGGTGAGTCCCCTCAATGTGAGTGTGTGAACAGATTTATGTCTCCACTGCGTGATTAATACAAGCACACACTGTTGCTCTGATGGGCTGATGCACTGTAGGAGTTATTAATAGTGAAAGTCATCACTTCATTATCGGTCATATAACATCAGCTCTGTTGTGTGCAGTAACACATCTAGAGCTGAACTGACATTTTGTTTGTATTCTGAAGACAGCTACAGGACCTTTCAGTGAAAAACAGGAACACACAAGCCAACACACAGTACCTGCATGCACACACACACACGCAGGAGGGACAGGAGTTGGCATTAAGTAAAACCAAGTCTGTCATTTCCACTCTACCTCTCTGCCTCTTTTCTACTGAAGCTGTCACAAAAATATTCTGAGAGAGAGACAGAGATCTGACTCAGTGCGACTCACTGTCTGCACTCGTGGATGCTGCGCACCTTGATACATGCACGCATGCACCATCTGCATACACACCTACACACACAGATGTACACACTCCTCCTGCTCCTCCACCACTGAAGTTGTCACAAAAATGTTCTGGACTGAGAGTTAAACGTATGACTCAATCAGACTCCTTCTCTCTTCCTTATTTTACTCCCTCCACTCACACTCTCACACACACACACACACACACACACACTGCACGTCTCAGTGTATGTATGCTCATCCCCGTGCACTCACACACACACAAACACACACCTCGACACACATACACAAAAATCTGCAACTTAAGCTGTCACAAGGATACAGAGACTTTCGGATGTGACTCATTGAGACTGTAACGTTTCTCTGTTGCCATACAGCCTCTTGCAATCATTCTCTCTCTCTCTCTCTGTCACACACACACATGTACGCACACACATACAAAAACCCTGTGATCTACTGTATAATACCACCCTGGAACAGCGCAGTATCTGAAGCCTCTGCAGTATCCTTGGGGTATAGCTGTGGCAGGTATCAAAGAATAATGATTCATCCAGCCAGCCTTAATATGGAATATTTATTTCTCTAATATACTTGCACACACACACACACATGCACACACACACTGTACTTGTGATATTACTATATGCTTACTGAAAATAGAAACTAGTGCTCTGATTTGTAAAGATTCTTTAAAAGCCTTGGATGTGATTTCTCATAAATTTCTGTCACTAGATTTTCAAATGGATTCATATCAAACCAGTTTATTAACTATTACACTGTCTCCCATGCTGGGGATTCAAGTTAAATATCTAGCATGAACAATCTTTGTTTCAATAAGCTAACACTGGTTGTGATGAATGCTTTTGGGAAAACAGACCTTGCTCTGGTTAAGCGTGCCTGGTAAATCTCAGCGGAGGAAATGATTGAAGCTAAAAGTGTGAAGCCGGGACACCAGTGAATGCTGCTTTTCATTTCATAGCTTTACTAGCAGACTGTGAGTGCAACACTTGTTCTGAAGTATAAAAAGGAGGAGATGATACTCTAATAGCGATCAGTGTGTTATTATAAAAATGTATCTCTTGCCACCCACTCCTGCTCTCTGAAGAGCTCTTAGTGAGGGGTCTAACAAGATTTCTAATGAGTGGGTCATTAAGGATCCATTATGATGTCACAGCGCTCTCAGTGCCACCACACCAAGTCATCGTTGAGGACAATTGGCAGGGTGAATATGTCATTCCAGTTGTCTTAGTGAGCGTCAGATCATACTGTAGATTGCGTGACTTCCCTGAAATGACCTTTTCATATCAGTGATATCAAGCCATCTGAGAGAGCACTTTAATAGTGTGGGTTGACTAAGTATACTGACATTAAACTGTTTTGATTTTTACTACACACGTATATGTATAAGTTTCAGAGAACTTGCTTGGGAATATCAATATATTCCATGTTTATATATGATATTGTGGCCCGTTCATTGGACCAATATTGTTTTTTGACCATTGCAACACAATCTTTCTTGTGTTCTTTGACATGCATTTTTACGCATCTGTTTTTTTCTCTGTACAACCTGCTGATTTTCACATATTAAAGGAATCGTTCAACATTTTGGGAAATACACTACTAGGCTAGCTGCTGCTTCCAGTCTTTATGCTAAGCTAAGTTAAGCTAAGTCGGCTGCTGGCTCTAGCTCCATTGTTAATACACAGACTTGAGAGTGGTATCAATGTTTCCCAAAATGTTGAACTATTCTTTTAAAGGATAATTGTGTTTCATTTCAACTTGGGTCTGACATTTTGTAGTTTTAGCCTTCATTTCCACCAGATATTATAACATTGTTCTCACCAAAGTAATTTTGGAGCTCTGCAACACAGCAACATCGCTACAATCGAATCTGATGGGGGGGCAAGAGACACAAGCAGTCAGAGAGGTTTTAAACAAGTCAGCTGTTTAGCCATATCTTCCTCTTTTGGAGGTTAAACCGAAAGGGAGCACACCCAAAATGTCAGTAATAATCCCTCATTGCACAATAAAAATGGGTGCACGCGTAATGATGACAAGTAAAAGTTGAACTTGGAGGTCAGTTTGTACAACTTCGTGTCCTCTTCCAAAAGACTGCATTGTCAGACTTCTTTTCAGTGATGTGGCCACATTCCCAGACCTCAGTAAGTAACTTGGTTTATTACTATGTTATCATTTTTAATAGAAAGGATGGCCAAAACTTCAAAAATAAGACAGACAAGTTGTACAGTAAGGGTAACATTATAAAATTTACTGACTCCACAGTTTGAATCTATTCAGTAACAGGCTGAATTGTGAGAGGAGGACTTTGGCTTGGTACTGTGTGGGTCTCAAACCATTCATGAATTATTGAGAGACATGCAGCCTCTTCCTTGTTAGTTCCATGGGCCTGTCTGGCTTGATGGCAATAATGCTGAGCTGTACAAAAGTACGACACACAAATGCACATACGATACAAACATCCCATCACTATGTGCTACATGTGCACAGCGGGAAAATGTTCTCAAAGAATCAACATTTCTCTGCTGAGCCAAAAAGAGACTAATGGGTTAGGTATTGGACTGTGATGTTCAGGGAAAACAACCAGGCTCTTAACCCAAACGATTGGTCCCAGCATCCTCTCGAAGTTGTTGGATACACAGAAAGAGAGGCAGAGAAAACAAGCGACCTGAGATGTAGGGAAAGTGTGTGGGTCTGCCTGTGGGAACCTGGGACATAAACTTGTATTTGATCCCAAGACAAGCACTCACATGCCAGAAGGTTTCAGTTCAGGGGTTCTGAATATTTGATGACCCAAGAAAACACACTAAAACCATACACAGAACAGTAGATAGAGTTAGACAGGCTGACGGGCAGTTACACAAAGCTACTTTAGAAAAGCCCACACAAAACAATTCTTAACAACTTATTCAGTCTAACTTTCAATCTTTGAGAATCATTCACAGTACACCTTCCCTTGTCAAGATTTTTGTCAGTATGTTGAAATGGGACAAGGGAGAAAGTGCAACTGTGTCAAGAAAATAACATTTTAATGTCAATTTATCCTCTTGTATTCAGAAGAGAGGAGAAACGGACTTGGTAATTGGTTAAAATTAGTTGTTAAATAGAGATTCAGCCGGAAAAAGGGTAGAAGGGGCCCAGATGTCTGAATTATCGATGGCCTTCGTGCCATTTGCCGTGGTTTTTCTCTGCAGTTCAAAGCTGGATGACATTATGCTACTTTTTACTCTCTGCTGAAGTAAACAGCGGTCTCTGAAATTGGAAAAATGTCACTGCAAAGAAATAAAATATCAGTGGTGTGTTCTATTTAATGCTGGAATAATTATCCCATTTAAAACCTTTTACAGCATCCATCCTGGCTATGAAAGTTAGAAAAATGTAAGCTAACAACAACAGGGTTTAAAGCTACATTGAATGAATTTGTCGGCCACTTGGTGGCAGCAGAACAATATGTAAAACAATGACATATTACCACCTGAAAAACTTTGCTACGGTGAATGCCGATACTCATCACTAGCAAACACAACTTCAACTTGGATGTGTGTATGTGTATGTGTGAACTGAGCGTCAGTTCACACATACAAATCTAAAGTAGTAGGCGGTCTCTGGCCTCTCATGAAGCTGTAGCTCTGTGTTGTGCTGAGCAGATAATTTACATACTCTGCTCTGACTGAACAGTTCTGATGTAGCTGCTGTACTACACACAAGAGCTGGCAACTCTGTGCTTCTGTCTCTGCAGGCATTAAAAGGAGCGCTATTGGCTCTCACCTGGTTGTCGCTCGTATTGCGTCAGAGGATGTTTGCATAAAGTTACAATTTTCTAACTTTTCCCCGTAGTGCTACTAGGTGCCTTTAAAATCTCTGTAGCTCAGCGGGCGGCGCAGGGCTGCAAAGCCAGGTCCCATTCACAATGAACAGCAGCCTATTGCTCTCCCAGGTTTTGAGTCCGTATTTGTGAACAGCCTGTAAGTCCAATATTCACTGTCTTTTGGCTCTGTTTTGGTCCCTACCAACTCCTGAGGGAAATATCTGGCTCATTAGCCTCTAAATCATCCACTGTGTTCATCAGCTAGTTGCTAACTTTGTCTGTCTGCCGTTTGGTACAGGGCAGGTAGTGTATAGTGGGTTTTTAGAGCTTTTTTGCTGAAAACAGCTGCCTGCTGCCACTGGAAACAAGGTTGATAAGAGTACAGAAAAAGTAAAACAATAAGCTGAAAGATGCTCAAACACTTCAGAGCTTTGGAGAACTGCAGAGTTAAGAGACCAATTTCACATTAGGCATAGTCATTTGATCCATTGTTAATATAAAAATATTGATTGGTGCAGCTTTAAACAAGCCTGAAATATTCACTCAAACACTCAAAGATAAACACTTTATCCAAATACTTAGTTCCAAAGTGCCAGATATCTGTGTTTTTGTGATGGAAATGATTTTATCCCAAAATTTGTTACTTGGTTTTGCATTATACATTTACTCATTTATACGTGGGAATGTTACATTTGGAAACAGCACCCAGTATAATATATTTTTGCAGTGAAATAATAATACCAACGCCAGTATGTAGTGTTGTTGTACATCTCCCTCCCACTGATCTGTCTGAAGTGTGCCTTTGAGAGTTGCTCAGTTTAACATCGAACATTAAATCTTGTGATTTCCTGCCTCCGCCAGCCATCAAAGAAACACCTCTCTGCTGCTGTGGACCGCATTTCTGTCTTTCTTCTTTTCCTCTACCTCTTCCTCCTCCAGTATCCCACAAGCAAACGGATTTCTCAAAAAGGGAATGTCAGAAACGCCCTCATAAGTACAGCTGAACAAAAGTAAGGGAAGGATTTCAACACATAAAAACACCTTTTTAAAGTTTTCCGTATCAATAATAAAGTCAGTGCACATGTTTAATACACGTGTCCTCCAACAGCAACACGGAGTTAGTAAAAGAAAAAAAGGTGAGGCTTTTTGTATATTTATATCTCATCTGCATCAGGGTCTTGTATGTGTGTGTGTGTGTGTGTGTATGTGCGTGTGATACTATTAAAGACACGATTTCAGAGCAACTCATAACTGTGTTTACAAAATGAAGCCAACCATTCAAAATTAATTTTAAACTGATGCTCAGCTGTTTTATACTCTACTCTATGACAGCCACTATATCAGTGTGAGCAATCTGTCTGAGAGCAACAGAGCTTCAGATAACACAATTTGGGGCCATACATTTGCATACTTGTTTTTATTACAATGTTAAAATTGGAACATTTAACACAATTTTCAACATTGTCATCATCCCTCTCATTCATTTTATCAAATATGCTTCCTCATTCACCCTCTGCAAGCTCTTCCTCAAATAGAATTCTTCAGATACATCATAAGTCCTCCAGCATAAAAAAACTAATTATGTATATAAATATTACACCAGCCACACTGAACCAAGCACAAGGTTGCTTTACTTCATCCATTTTCACAACTTGGCTTTTCATAAAGTCATATGATTGAATATACCAGTACAGCATAGAAAGGCAATTTTCTAGAGGGACTCAGATGTAAATTTGTATTACATGTGATAATGTTTCCTATTAGGATTGAGCTCCGTTCCTTTTTGCAAATCCCACGGAAAATAGAACATGAATCACCCCATACAATGTAATTCCAATTCTGCTTGACATCCCAATTTCATTTGACCTCCGTTACTAAAAGCCTTCTATTGTAGACAGCACTTCATAGTACCATGCTACGCTGCTCCATTAATGTTTTTCATTTCTTCATGTTTCCTCTGCCTTTAAGCGTAGAGCTAAATTGGTTCTGAATTAAATCTAAATCAAATTGCACACTTGTATACAAATTGGGAAATCAAGCAACAAGAGCACATAAAACCCCTGCCAGTTGGAAAGCATGAATTATTAATACTTTCTGGCCCGATGACTCAATAGCTACGTCACAGAGTCAAACAAGCATCCTGGTTTTATGAAACTCAACGTACACATGGTGGTTTACAATCAATTAATGACTCCATAAAGATCAAAAGCGTTTGTCTGTCAACCTAAAAAGGGGTTCCTTTTAAGAAAGTCAATCGAGTCCCCCAAGGTCAAATCAGTATTTGTATTCATGTGCGTTTGTATTTTTATCATGTGGTGGGGGCAAATGTCTGTTCCCCGTTGGAGAAAAAAAACTGGTGCTTACTAGATAAACCATCAAATCCAAGACTTAGCTTTTGGTTATGGTTAGGGTTAGGTGAGGATGAGGGTTGGGGTTAGGCCAGTTCTGTTTGGATCCATTAAAACGCTAACCAGTTAGCCAGGCGAAGTCTTGCAAATCCAAAAAATACAGTTTGAAAATGAAGCCTAAATCTCACCTTTGCGTGGTTTGTTCTTTTGTTGTAGCCAGAATGGACTCATTACTGCCCCCGTGTGGCCAGTGTTTGTAAAAAAAAAACACCCACTACAACCGGGCTTCTCACCAACCAAACTGCTCTCCAGGAGAAAACGTCAGCACTGGATGATTCTGCAAACCCAGGATTCATTCAGAAGTAATTTACTTAGAAATATGTAATATCTGCTCAGTACATTATAGTGCTGTGCACACTAGAGTGCAAATCGAGCAAACCCTCACCCCATAGTAGCCTCTCGTTCTGTTGCAGGAAACCCTCTGTCTAGAGCCATGCCATGGTAACAAGTGTTACCACTTTTTGGTCTTGTTGTGGATTCTGGATTTAATATTAACCCTTGAGTATGGATGTTTGATGTGTAAGTATACGTATTTTTTAAAAACTGTGTTGCTGCAGAAACCAACGCGACTAGTCTACCTTGAGAATCTTTTTAGGTGAGTCAGACTTTTATGTGTTTGTTGTCTACATCATCCACAGTATGAATGATGGGTCATGGTTGGGGTTAGGCAAGGCTCTAAGGACTGAATGTATTGTGCTGAAAGTCAATGCAGTGTCCTCCAAAGTGACCACTAAGTGCTACAGTATGTGCATGAAGACACATTGCACCCCGTCTATAGCCTGTTCAATACACAACATACAGCACACACTTGTATCTTTTTACTGTGCCATATAAAGAGTGTGATATTTATATGGAAAACAGAGAAAATTAATAAATCACTAATCATAACACAGTATTTATGATTATTATCCAACAGCTGTCTGAACCCTGTCTCTCTGCAAAAATGTCATCAACTTCGCAACATCCCCACATGTCTTTGTCTGTCTCTGTCATTACCCCCTGAGGTCTCTCAGCAGTCCAAGATGAACACTGTGGTTTGTGCTGGATTACTTCTCAGTAATGGCAGATGAAAGCAACTGGCAGTACTCAGCGTTATCTTGGAAACTGTCGGTGTCTAGCTTTTAATTTCATTTTGACATGTAGGTCATTATCATATCACTTATTGTTAGGTTTTTTTTCTCCTGACTAGCAGTTAATATACACATTCATCGGAGTACCCCTGCTACATTTTTAAGTTTTTAACTTTAAGAATAAGGATTTATCCAGGTTTCTGAAACCAATACAACACGTACAGTAAATAGGATGCTCCAAACCTAGTGTGCATTTAGACACATATTCTATAAAATGTCCTGCTCACTTTGTTGCCATTCTCGTAGTCATACTATACCTTCCCACCAATCAATTTTTTTGGTAAACTGTCTTTTCCTCTTCTGCCCTTTATAAAAAAAATTTCTCTCTTTCTTTCTCTCTCATTCTTTCTCTCTTTCCCCGTCACACACACACTTTTAAAAATTATGCAGTTTGCATGATTACAAGCCATGGGGGGCACTTCAGGATGTTATGTTTATTCACCTCAAATGAAGCCATTCATCTCCTGTGTGACTCTATGAGTCATGAGACACATTTTACATACTGAATATTTGTTTATTATACGTATTAAACTGGGAAGGCTGCTCTTGTTTGGTGCAGACCGTTGTGATAAACAATACATTTAATTTGAGGGCACATCTGTTATTTCTATCTGCAACTTTTTTGGTTGGTCGAATTATTGAACAAGCACCGAGTGTTAAATTGTTTGTATGAAATTTATTGCTTAGTAAAGACTTTTTGCTAGTTCTTAATCCATCATCCATATTTCACGCTGTACACTGTACACACAGAAACAAATGGACCCCCTCGTTTACAAATAATTACTGACAGCAAGACCACACCGGATCCTGAAAACACTGCTTTAACAGCCTTGTACCACACAGTTACGTTACTGAGACAATATTACTGTAACTGTTTGAAGGCTGCTCAGCCAATGACGGATAATATGTCTAATATTTCTTCTTGTCAGTAGAGTCCAGAAAATAAATACATAATAAATAAAAACAGGAAAAGCCCTTTAATTTTTACAAGGACTATATCCACTAAGCAATTATATCCACAATTAGTTGTGTAATATAGCATTTAGTCCCACTCATGTACAGTATGTTCTCTTCTAGACAAGCCTTCATGTCCCTGTTAGCTGTCCCTGCTCTCTGGCACTGTTACTGCATCACTACTCCAGCCTCTGGGCTACAGTCGTGTGTTTCATGCTCTGATGACACCATAACTTACCATAGAAGAGATTATCCAGTGAGTCAAACTGCTCTCTGATCTCTTCCAAGTCTGTGTGTTTGTGTATGTGCAGCCATGTGTCCCATGAATTACTTTCATATACAACTATTTTGCGTTAGAGATTTATGTTCAATGTTCAGTGCTGGAATTCAATGAGACGTTCATAAAGTCTGTGAAGATCGGGGTGGTGGATGGTCGTATATTGTGTGTTTGGTTTCTAGGACTCAACTGTTTGTTTTAACACAATCATTATATCATTATCAAAGACAATTACAATTGATCTAGGTGGGGGGGAAAATCCCCTAAGACATGTACAAGAATGTGGACACCCGAACATGACACCTATATGTGATTATTGAACATCTCATTCCAAAACCATGTGCATTAATCTGCTGCTTTAACAGCTTCAACTGTTTTGAGACGGTTTTCCACAAGATTATGGAACCTGTTTGCAGAGATTTGCCCCGATTCAGCCACAAGGGCATTAGTGAGGTCAGGCAATGTTTTTGGGCACTAATGCCAGTCCGAGAGGGGCAAGGCCAGAAGGGAGGCACCCACCTGAAATCTGACTGGCCACCCCTGGCCATTAATGATTCTCTGGGGTAGTGATGATGACGTGGTGCACTATATTACTGAAACAAATTACACAGGAGGACATGTAAGAAAGCTCTTGTAAACTGAATGTAAATGTGCAAAAATGATCATCTAGGAATTAATTCCATTCTACAACATCAGCAGGTCTTTATGTAGAGCAGCAACTGTTCAGGCAGAATCATTTCAGACCTTTCAGTAAGTGACACACCACTTTGAGAGATAGAAAACGTTGAACAGAGATGGCAGTCAGACCACTGATAGTGACAACAGAAGTTGATTAGAGACTATAACAGGACCTTCCAGCTGAATCTATCAGCCTCAGGCTCCAACAAGTGGGCCAAGCAGCCGGAGGACTGTGAGATAGCAAATGAGGCTCCAGGTACCCAGGTCGAGGTGTTGAAGGCTCACCTCCAGGATGCAGAGCAACATATTGCCTATCAGGAGGAGAAGGTCAGTGAGCTCTCTACCAGGCTGGACACAGAGACAAAAGAAAACAATTCTCTGTGGAAACAGGTAGAATATCTGACCAACGGGCTCCAGGAGGAGAGCAGCTTGAAACTGGAGCTGAGTGAGCAGTTGCAGCAGCAAAAAGACAGCCATCAGCAAGAGCTTGAGGCAGAGAAAAAGTCTCACGCTGAAAAGGCGAGAGAGGATCAGGAGCTGATCCAGGGGCTGAGGGATGAGCAGGGTGCCTGCCTGAGTTGGAGGGCTTGAAAACAAGACTGGAGTAACGGGCTTCAACCAACCTTGAGCTTGCCACCAAGAAGCTCAGGGCTGAGGAAGAGGTCAGTTAGGCCCTCCAGAGAGAAACTGCCCAGCTGAAGGAAGAGCTGAAGCAGGAGGAGGAGTCCCTCACTGTTTTACAGGCCCGCGAACCTGTGCCTGAGCCTGAAGCCTCTGAGGAGAAGCTCCCAGAGAAAAAAAGAGGCACTCGGTCTGGAAAAGAATCTGCCACTTCCTCGGTTTGAGGAAGAAGAATAAGGAGAGGCGGGAGAAGGAGTCCACGTCCAACCAAGACTCCTACACCTCAGCGGCTCAGTACCTTCCACCATCAACAGCTGTATGCTGCGCGGCGGCACGGTGGCCGCAGTGCTTAGCACTGCAGCCTCACGGGCAGACGTCAGCCGACTGGCTGGGTTCTTTCTGTGCCTCCAATCGGCTTAAAAAAAGTAAATAAAAATGTTTCAAAATAAAAGTTCTGGCTTCATAGCTGTATTCTGTAGTAGTTGTAAAGTTAAGTTGCTAAGTGGTATTACACACAACACTGAATGTTCCCAATGATTGCTGGAAACAAAACATTCAAGTTGCGTTTGGTCAGTACTGGGTTTGACATGTTTTAGAGCCATAGAGCCACACACTAGCATGCTTTCTCTTTAGTGATACTTAAATCTATAGCTGTGTCTGATATCAGTCCCTATTTACTATATATTGCACTAAAATTATCCATTTTATTTGAGTGTTGCTCACAATTGAGCGAAAAAAGGTGTCGCATTTCATATTATAGATGCAAAAATGGCTGTTGTGTGACTCTACACCATGGATGTATTACAAATGCTCTACACCCGTCAGCAACATCACAAAATGACGATGATTCATTAGTGTCCGAAATCTAACTTCATTGCTCACAGTGATTGTCTACTATATAGAACATAGTCAAAGAGTGAACAAAGGAATTGATTTCAGACACAGCCTATATTTTACTGTCCCATAACACAAAATTACCATAACACAGTTGGAAAACAAGTTCTTCCACAACAAACTGGGAAATCATTTCTTTATGGACCTGACTTTGTGCATGAGGGGACCGTCACATTAAAACAGAGAAATGCCTTCCCCAAACTGTATCCACAAAGTTGGAAGGACACTATAGTCTAAAATATCATGGTATGTTGTAGCATTCCCTTAATTGAAGGGGCCAATAGCAAACCATGGGGTAGGCCTCATACCAAAAGTATACGAAAATATGTGGATGTCTTCTGCCATGTATTTTTTTTAATGCAAAAGGGTTGCATACTGTATGACTGTAATTTGAAGAGAAGGAGATAAGAGATGGACGTAAAGAAAAAGAGAGAACTTGGAGAGTAAAGCACATGTACCCCAAATAATAAATATTCTGAAAAATAAATAATTAAATAAATAAAAGTCTTCTGTTATGAAATATACATATCCAAAAATGACTGACTCACTACAACCTGCAACAACTGACTATACCACTGCAATTTATCTTTACATATGTACACTACAGCTGGGAGACTGACCCTCTGATAGATAAATGTGATTATATGGCAATGTCATGCATAATGATGCATTTTATCTTAACACTGAAATTATGTCTGAATAACACTTAAATGTCTGGGTTTTAATTAGACGTTGTGACTGGAGGCTTTAATTATACCTCTGGTGGCTGTTTTTGTGCGTAATGGCAACAAAAATAAGTGATCTTCCTGTGTGTGTGTGTGTGCATATAAAATGTTCAATGTGCGATGTCCTTCAGAAGGAAGTTATTGTTTTTTTTCCAGTGGCATATTTTAAAACCTCTACCAGCAAACACTACAGTATTCACTTTATTTGAAGAAATATCGCATTTATTTTAAGTTCAAAGACAGTCAGACAAAAGAAGATCATTTGTACAAACATGTTTCCTCCCTTCAGAGTTGTGCATTTCTGATGCATCATATAACCAAAAAGGATGGGGATAAATTAAATAAATAAATAATAAAATAAGCAGTACCCCTATAGTGCTGTAATCTGAGGGCATAATATGGTCAAAGCAATCAAATTTCTGTCATGCATGTTTCTTGCATTGCATGTTTACACTTAATAGTAGCTAAACTTAATCAAACGTGACAAGAAAAAAAAAAAGATTAAATTAATAGCCATGGAATTGGATGATAGAATCCTCTCATGAATTAATAAATGTAATGCTATTTCAGGAGCAACTAATCAAGTACCATTTAATCCAGTATTTACCAGGCCAACCAATTACCTTGTGGAACATTAATCAGAGAGAACATTTATAAACACATGGTTTCTAATTACAAAAAGAAGAACAGCCTGCCCTTATTTGTTAAAAGCGCTGCCAAGTGCGCCAGAAATCTGAACTGTAATTGGAAACGACACAAAAAGCGGTGAGTGCGATTGGCTCTGACAGTGAGCAGCTTTATAAATCAGACTGGGGAGCGGTATGACGGTCATCAGTCAGCTCAATGGGGGGAGAGTTAACTGGCTGCTGCAGGGTTGAGTTCAGTATGGTAGAGAGTTTGTGCCATGTCTACTGGATGTGGACAGTTCCCAGTTCACTAACATCTGTTGGATGTTAATTGTCAGGTTCCAGTCCTGAAGGACTACTGGATGTGCCAAGTTTTGATCCCAGCCAAGCTCGACTGTAATATACCTCCTTTGAACCATGCAGGAGTCAGAACTGCCTTACTAGGCCAAAACATGTACAATAACTACATATTTGGTCAAAATTAAGTTAAGACTTGAATCTTTTATCATATAAAACATTATTATGCCATAGAAATAATTTCCGTGTAGACAGCATGTAAAATTGGCAGTAGCTACAAAACGGAGCTAAAAACCAAACCACAGTAACTGCTTTCTATTGCTGGCCATGCCGCAGTAACTGCACTCTGTTTAGTAAGCTCTGGGCTCTACAACACGTTGTCACACTTACTGTCACAAACCTAGCAAAACAAAGATACATTTAATTCCTGTGAACTATGAACTAATCAAAATAAAGTTAATTTTCTTAAAACTTATTCAAATGATCAAGAAAGCTGAAAGAACACACTTTGTAGATACCATATCACCCCCATATGCTTTCTGTTAAGTTTATCCAAAGGCAGAGTGCAGCCTTCTATGGCAATTTTTCAGGTAAAATAAGTAGCCTTAAAGGGAATAAAATTAAGGCATTACAACATTTGTATCCATTACGCAGTTTACCAGCCAGTCTGAAAACTATAAACCATTTTTTTTTCTCAACTTCACTATTTCTGTATTACTACTCTCAGAAAAGGCAGGAAGCAAAACCAGCACACCAAATAACGCTTTAGGACTCATAACTCTGTCTTCTGATTGGTCAACTGAGAACTGAGAGTTAGTCACACGTTCAGGAGTGATCGACACAGGGTGGCAGTGAACCCTGATCGGTTAGTAGTTATGAGACGAAGCCGCAAAGAGGCTGGAGGAAGAGGCCCACGGTTCCCAGGACGCACACGGTCACAAACACCCAAAGGAAGATTCTATCGATCACCATGGCAACGTATTTCCAGTCATCCTCCACCTGTGAGCAAGGGAGGGGACAAAACAACAAGTGTGAGAAGACAGAGGAAAGTGTCAGCTGTGACAAATGAGAGATGAAAAGTGAAGAGAGATTGTTAAAAAAGCAGGTGAGGAGAGGTGCCCGGTGAGAGGAAACGGGTGATTTAGAAATCTCAGAGGGTGGGAGGATTGTGGGAGTCGATGGGGTGAGGTGAGGATTACACAGCAAGGATGGAAAGAAGGAAAGAAACAAAAACAAAGAGGAAGAGAGAAAAGGGTTGAACATTTTTTATAAACCAACAGAAAATTGATACATAATTTACACTGAAGGAAATTACTATGATAATCACATTCAAACCACAGCGTCAAAAGAAGCGACAGGCGTTTTGACAAAGCTGATTGAGCCACAAGTTTTGCATATCAAAGGCTGTTTCTCCCCTTTGGGAGATTTCACCCACTGTATTTATAACTGACAGAGAGAGGAGGGAGAGCTCTCGACTCAAATCTAAAATTATTTGGTTCTAACTTACACCATTGTTAACTTACGAGGCAGGTTAGGATCTGCAACAATGCTGCCCAGAATCACAGTACAGCTCTCCCAGGCCAACACTGCTTAGAGCGGTTTTGCATAAATACATTATGCATCGAGCACGCTTGCTGTGTGTTTGCTGTCTATGGGTGGCTGTAGGTTTATATAAAGTTTAGAAACACTGGAATATTATGTTTCTGATGTGACGTGCTCTCAAAGTTTTGTCAACTACCGTATTTCCTAAAATGGCAAAGCTCAAAATAATCTAATTGGATTTAAGACTGTGCAACGAGCATATTATTGTTGTCGGTGTTACATTCAACACATACAGGACAGCAACTAGGACTTTGTCTTTGACTACACAATGAAGGCTTGTGTGACAGCCTTGGGACCTTTTGCCATTTTAACATTGTATGAAGTCGGATGGGCTGTAACACAGGCTGTATACAAGCCAATAGTTTAACCAGATTATCAGGCACATGCTAGTATAGTGGGTCCAAATTGAATCAGGAAATTGGTCTGTAAACTGTGATGTATGTTTACAGACAGTTCAGGTAATAATTTCACTGTTGATCTTTGTTTTGTCTTATAAATATGTTTGGCAAACCTGGGGGTTTGTCTGTCTGATAGGCCTCTTTCACAGCAGGAAAACTTCAGGTGGAGCTGATGACGTTAACAATGGCTGCACTCCATTTCCAGGGCCTCAGTACTGTATAGGTCCTTTTCACAGAAGACATGCTGACAGTATGAACAGTACATGTGTAAATAATAAAATGAATGATGGCTGAATTTCATTTAGCTGCCTTAGTTTCAGAATCCTTGTATTGTGCATGCTGACTGTCACTGTCACACTGTTGTGGCTTACTGGGACGCCTGAATACAACAGAGCCATCATTAATGTCATTATAACACCTGTGACAAGTCAAAATGTCTGATGTGAAACAGGCCTAGTGTGCATACTGAATCACTAGGACATTTGTTGGAACAGAGCCATTGTCAATGTTTTTAATTACACCTCTGCTTTTCCTGTTATGACCAGTCAACATGTCTGCCATGAAAAAGGCCAATGATCTGACTGCTTGTGTTGACTACCTTTTAGTGGTTTTCCGAGATCTCAGCAAATACCCTCGTGAGTACAATACCTTTGGGGTGTATCTTTGCATTTGTGTGTTTGTTGGAGGACATTTGAACAGCAGTGGCTACTGATGAAAAGCCTTTGTTGCATTTGACTTATTTTACTCTTACTATACACTGACATTTAGAGGGATCAGTTACAGTAAAATTAAGAATGACTCACCTCTTTGGCCTTGTTGCGACTCCGCATGTTCTCGGCGATGTACTTGACGCTCTCGATGGCCTGTTTGATCTCAGGTGACACCACAGAAAAGGCCACCACTGTGTTGATGCTCTGTGGACTCAGCTGACGTGTCATCTTCCCCATGTCTGGTGTTTCTGGGGTCTCCTTCCCGTGCTGGCAGGGGCAAGGGCATTTCTTCCCAGTGCAGCCCTCCATGGACGAGAGCTTACTGTCCCCAAACTCCAGACAGTTGAGGGAGCCTCCTCCGACCTGCTGGGGATCACAGCCAGAGTTCAGATTTAGGTTCACATTCTATTTCAACTCAAAGTCGACATTTTCAGATAACGCTTTCATATAAAATATTGGGATCTCTGGGATCTTAGCAGTACAACTTTAACAAGGTGATATCAAGGAGAGACTTTCTTTTCAATGTTTTGGGGAGTAAAACTTTTAATATGGGCTTCCTTAGAGCTCTCAGTGTTGACCATAAAGAACTTGCTGGATCAAACTGTTTTTATACATTGTGTGAAAACTTAAACCAGTAGAGAAAAGTTTTTTAGTGGATTCACTGGGCAGTACTTGCAGGAAGTGAGCAGCTAGATCCCAAGGGGTTACAGCAATGAATAGTAGATGAAGATACAATTGTTGTACGGTCCGACAACCAAGCTATCAAATGGTCTGAAACACTCAGTGTGTTGGTGGAGGTGATCCAAGGTCTGATGCCCAGAAGGGGAAATACATCTTATACAGAAATATGTTTTGAGTATTACTGTAGGAAACAGTTCAGTTACTTCCCCTAGCTACTCTTCCATGCTATAACCAAGTTCTAGCAAAATCAATGAGGACTGTGATGGTTCCCTGTTCCACAGCTGAAACACACTTGATTGATTAAATTTTAGGTAGCATATTGAGTTGTCTTTCTGAGCAGCACAAAGAAGTAGGTGCTGTTTTGTTGAAAAGAGACTGAAGAGATACGGCCATTTTTCTTGCAGCCAAAATTATCACACATTGCCACTTGTGCTTATGAACACACTCACACACATACACAACTCTGCGTTCTTGTTATTACAATCTGTTTTTAGGTTGAATCTATGTTTTTGAAATAAATGTTCATTTAGACACAAGTTGTCAAGACTGAATAAAATCACATCAGTCAGTTTTGACCAGAAACACATGTCCCTCATGTGCTTCATGTTTGATTTATGAACGGTTAAAACAGGCATCATAATAGGAAACAAGGAACGAACACAATAGGAGGGTAAAGTCAAAACAGTACACTGTACTCGCGAAAACTTGTAGCCTCTTCTCTCTCATTGACTGAGGCATGTCCGAACCAACTATATATGGAAGTAAACAGAGTTTTAAAGTTTAGATGTAGCAATGATTCAATCCTATCCTCAGGCAAGAATGTCAACATTGGATTGAATTCTGCAAAACCTCAGATTTCATTCAAAGGCAATGTTTTTTCTTGCTTTCTATATTGTCTCTGCATGGCAACTGTGGTATGGTTAAGGTTAGGGAAAGATCGTGGTTATGGCAAACAAATCACTTATGTTTTAGGGAAAGTTACATTTAAAAGAATAAAGCATTAACTGCAGGTTTGTGATGAAATGTGAACTCTTTGCATTAAAGTTGGACTCACTACACACAACCTTCACACCCTTTCTTTCCACCTCGCTACATAAAGGGCACACTATGTCCTGCATTGGTACTGAATGTAGGCACTGGACATAAATTGTGAGGTCCAGAATCATCCAATATGGATGTAATTCCCAGGGATACAATGACTACAGTAGTTTCAAATTTGACCTTGGTAGCTGGTGACAACCCCCCCCAATTTCAGACACTTGCTTCAGAGCCTTGCTCTCAAGTGGACTAGATGTTTCGGGATGGGGACACCTTACCTGCATCAAGCTATTCTTCCTTTTCTTCCCTCCTTTCCCTCCTCCGCCTCCTCCTCCCCCTCCAGCTCCTCCTGCCTCCCCACTGCTGTCCAACCCCCCAGCCTTGCTGTCTTCGTCAATCGGTCTCCGCATCAGCATAATCCTCGGCAGCACTTTGAGAAACACAGAGCGCACCCAACCCGGCATAGTGTGGGTCATTGGCGTGCGGTAGTGTACATTCAGCACGAATACGGTGATGACGATGCTGAGTGTGACGAAGATCATTGTGAAGAGCAGGTACTCTCCAATGAGCGGGATGACCAGCGACGTGGAGGGGATGGTCTCGGTGATAACAAGCAGGAACACAGTGAGGGAGAGCAGGACAGAGATACAGAGCGTGACCTTCTCTCCACAGTCGGACGGGAGATAGAAAACCAGCACTGTGAGGAAAGAGATGAGGAGGCAGGGGATGATGAGGTTGATGGTGTAGAAGAGTGGCAGGCGTCGGATGTAGAAGGAGTAGGTGATGTCTGGGTAGATCTCCTCACAACAGTTGTACTTGATATCATGCTTGTAGCCTGGAGCGTCAATGATTTCCCATTCACCGCTCTCCCAGAAGTCTTTCAGGTTCACCTAGGAGACGGATAACAACCTTAGAATCAAGTCATGTAATAATTTAACACTACAACGTTCAGGGTCAACTTACCATTCTTAAAAGGACCCTGTCAGTCAATATGACACATATAACGCTCATGGTTTTGGTTTTTACACATTTTTTTGTGATAAATATTGATTTGTTAGAATGTGCAAAACAACTTCAAACTGATTTTCACCTGGATTTCATGTCCACATGCACCCAAAATACTGTATGTTGCTGCAAGAAGACGCTGATCACTGTAGTTTGCAGTAAATAAGGCCATCTTGTGATGTTTACAGCTATTTACACCTCAGAAAATCTTACAGTAACAAGGTTAGGGTTAAGTAGTGAAGTAAAGAGGACAATGGGGAGAAAATGTGAGTGCAGCCACTGATTATCCCCCAGAGTCCCTCTAAGTATGCAAAAACACAAAATCATTAACTACAGAATGGTTGTGTTCCAAATATTACTTTTAATTCAGTTTTTCATCTGGATTTTTTTTCTGAATGTATATTCACAGCACACAAGCTGATAAAAGATGTTTGAAGGGATACTCCAGCGATTTAGTATTGTACTTTCATAAAGTTGGGGCGCTTGCGAGATAGATTAAAAAAATAATGATTAGAAGGCCAAGCTATCCTGACTTTTAGTACCTATTATGGGTCAACCCTCAAAAATGAAGGATCCTACAATTCCCATAATGCACCATAATAATTTTATTAGATACCCCCCCCTTCCTAAATGCCCGCTTCAAATTAAACTTTTTTTTTTTCCAAATATTTGACGTTTCAAGGTAACCCTAATGACATCAACATGACATCATTAGGGTTACTTTCTCAAATTTTAGAGAGCTCCCTCCAGAGCTACAGAAGACATTATACAACTGTTTTCACAGACTGAGTAGTGAGTGCTCTCCATTACAAGTAAACTGACCCGTGGGTGTAAAATTGGTGGAGTGCCCTTTAATAAAAAACTAAAATAATGATCCCTACAGTAAAAACATGCAGTATCTAATTGAATGAATGTAAGCAGAGATTTCCTGTAGGTAGGACAGAAAAAAAAATAATGAAATAGATAAATAGTTGATAGTTACGCCACACTTGGATACAGTAACAAACACTGACCTTAGACCCAATAAGTACCAGGTCAATCTTGGCTTTGTCATAAGTCCAGGAGCCAAACTTCATGGAGCAGTTCTGATAATCGAAGGGGAAGTAGGTGATGTCCATGGGGCAGGAGGATTTGAAAATGGCTGGAGGAACCCAGGTGATGGTACCATCAAACTTCAGTAGAGCCTTGGTCTTATCCTCTACCAGGAAATCACCTACAGCGCTGTATATGACATGTGTGTGTGTGTATAATCAGGCAGAAGTATTCCCATGGATGAGAAGGTATGAGAAGAGAAGATATGATACAAGCATATGCAGGTTTTGAATAGGAGACAAAAGTTAGAGGAAGGCAGAGATGTGAAACAATGAGAGGAAAGGCGAGGAGAAAATGAAAGCAAGGAACACAAGAGAGGAGAGAAGATAAAAAGGTGAGGTTATGGAGGTAAGTAAGAGAGCACTAGGATTAAAAGACAAGGACAATGAAATGGCATTACGTATTATTGTGAAATACAAAATTGCCTTTGATTAACATTATGAGTCACTGTTGTAAGTACAAAGAGGAAATGAGACAATTAAGTGAATCGAAATTGAGAGACTAGAGCACAGCTAAAGCTGACCCTGAACAATGAACAATCATGTTATAATATTTCAGTGTTATTACAGTACGCACAGTGCAACAGCTAGAGGTATCAAAGACGTTTGTGCTTCAAAGAATTTGGATATTAATGTAATGTTTGATGCCTATGTTTGGAAGGGTGTTTCTGGTGACTTGATGAATGCAAGTCCTATATTCATTTTCGTTTTAGCTCTGTTTTGGTCTCCACCAAAGCCTGAGGGCTTTTTTTCTGGATCTTTAGCAGCTACATGCTCCACAATGTAAACAAGCCAGTCACTAATGTTGTCTGTCTGCCTTTTGGTGCTGGACAGGTAGCGTACAGTGGATTTCTCAGAGCTTTTTTGCAGAAACGAGGTTCATGAGAGTAGTGAAAGTGAACCAAATCAGTAAAGTTGCAGTCCATGTCACCAAAACAATGAGCTGAAAGAAGTTCCTCTCAGGTCTATGGAGTGTTTTAAACTCCATAGAGCTGAGAGGAACTGCAGAGTTGGGTAATAATTTTCTATGGGTTCATCACTATGAGCAGTGCCTCGCACATTTGACCCATTAATGTGAGAGGTAATGGTTAGAGTGGATTAACGGAAACCAACGTTGACAGTACAGTAGGAGAAAGCATGTGGACCAAGTCTCAAAGGTGTCAAAGTCAGACACTTTGTACACAGAACCATTCACCCTGGACTTTCATCACTATAACATCATGCTACTTCCACTTTTGCTCCTAACAGACAACAGTCTTTATTTGCAAGGTCATTTGTGAGGAACACAGGTTGTTTTAAGTTTTTGAACAAACAACCAATGCTGTTGATTTTCTGGCGAGGACAATCTCTAACCAATAATGATTTCAATGATAATGAAAAAGCTCGTGAGAATAATGATGGTGTCAGTCTCACTTGTTGTAGAGCACAATGTCGGGTCTCCAGATCTTGTTTGATGGAACTCTAATGAACTCAATCCCGTCAAACTCTGCCGGCATCCATCGCAGCTTGTAGTCATTCCAGATCTGAAAGAGAGGAAGAGAAAAACATTGTGAGCATACTGGGGAGTCAACCATTTGTTTTGTGTTTTGCATTGTACACTGCAGACAGTATTAGTCACTGGAGACACCTCCCTTCATGGGGATATTTTGAAATACATATTTATACTGCAGGCAGAGCTTCCTTTGAAGTTTTACAGTAGAGCCAAATAAGGATATTGTAGCAAAAAATCTAATATTTATAGACAGAAACATGAGTTTCACGGAGCATCTGGGTGCTTTCATTGCTTTTTCATGGGAAATCAAGCAATGAAAGCTGAAACATGTATTTTTTTGATGCAATTCCTCCTGGTAATAGTCACAATAGTCACATATGTATACAGAGCAGTTCAGAGAGAAGGGGAGTATATGAGCAAATAGCTCACTGACAGAAATAAAAGATGAGTGTTCACTTGCTATCCTGTCAACATACCTGCGGGTAACATTTCATGAGCCATAGACTCATTAGTCTTGGCTATTTGCATGTCATTCAAGATGAATTCATTCATTAGCAAGGCGGATTAATATCCAGTTATGACCTGGGAGCTGTTTAATTAACCACTTCATGCTACACTGGCTTTTTCATTTATCTATCCAGGGAGTTTACAATATGATTGGCTAGATAGCTAGATTTTGTTATATTTTCCATAAATTTGAGGATTGCTAATTTCACTTCTTCTAAAGGATGCAATGTTCCATTATTATTGTTAAACAGCATTAAGCAGATATTAAATCAGGGTACACAGTCTTAGATCCTTTATTTTGCTTCTTTTAATTATAAATAAAGAAGCTAATTATTCTGAGATACTCGGGAGAGGATCTGACTCGATGGCTTTTGTCTGAATCTCTGCGAACAACAGAGCAACCAATCATAACTTTTGATCCCACCTCCAGAGGTTGATTGACAAGCAAGTGTCAACCTGAAATACACACACCATGAAATGAATAAAAGAGACCTTCAGGTGAGAGAAAAAAATCACAAAGAAATGAATAAAAAAGCCAGCCTGTAAACTGTCACTCAAAATTTAGTATTTATAAGTATTTAGTATTTATAAAGTATGTATTTATTTAATGGATGATGACTTATTTGGATATATATTTCATGGCTTATTTATTTATTTCATTGCCTACTTATTGCTTTAATTAAGGTAGAGAGATTAATTAATTAATTAAATTATTTTATGTTTTATTTATTTAATTTTGTATTCATCTATCTCAGCAATTATTTATTTAACTGTCATTTTGTATTGATTAACTAATTGATTGATTTATCTGTTTTTGTTAACAAAATTATGACCCATCTAGGGCCTTGCTTTCTTAAAAAATAAAACATGTGGCGCCCCCCACCCCCCACCCCACTCATTTTCATACAGTCCCTTAGTGTACCTGATCAGTATTGATTGGCTTATGAGGCATAAAAGAAGAGGTAAAATGAGAAAAAACATGACGGTGACAGAAATAACAGACATGGAAAAAAGGAGGATACAGCAAAAAGAATAGAAATGGAAAAAGACAGAAAAAACACATTCTTCATAATTAAAGTAAGGATGCAGAGAAATCAGTCTTCTGTGTTGTGAACACACTTCAGCCCTCAAAAGTAAAGCTTGGCAAAGATCACTTTTTTAATGAGTCCACATCATGTACAAAGGCTGCCTGTAGTTGTACAGTGTTTAGTACTGTTTAAAATTAAGTTCTCTTATGCCTTACATAAAAGCAGTCAATGGAGGTTAGTTTGAAGGAGTACAACGTGAACACATTTAGAAACACTGTATACTGTTACAGAAGGAATCCCCTGCAGTGTTACTGCAGAACAGATGCAACAAATTCATCGAGGGGGGCTTTCTAAAATGGCAACCACTGTAAACCCACTGGCTGCGATTCAGAGTCTTTATAAGTGACTGTGGTGTTGACACAGCTTCTCATTAGTGATGCCTTGTTATAAATAAACAGCTCAGCCATTACAAACAACAAATAAGATCAGCCTATACAGGCCTTTCAATGCATTTTAATTGGAGAGCTCAGAGATCACAGTATCATCTTATCCATCACTGAGTCGCATCAGCATCCAACAGCTGTTTGGTCATGCAGCGCAATTAGTGACTGGTTTAAAAAGGCAATGTCTATAATGTTTATTCAGCGGTTAAATTATACAGATTTAGTGCAGGAAAAATGAAGAAAAAAAATAGCTAAAAGGTATCAGACAAGTAGCAGTTTGGAGGACAAAGACAAAATGTGTTATTTCGGAGAATAGCTGGCAGTGTGGGGTCAGGAGTTCAGGGTCCAGGGCTATAGATCTGCTGAGAGGCAGAGCGTGACAAACCATAATGCTAACATCGATCACAAGCTGATTGCATTTAAGTGTCTATCTGAGATATCCTTGTTTTCTTCTCCACTCGTCCCCTCTCCTTTATTCTTACTGTGTTTAACGTTTCAGTGATGTTGGCATTCACACACACACACACACACACACGTGAACACGCACAGGGGGAGAGAGAAACAGTGTGGCATCCCATATTGATGTCTGCTTAGTATGTATAGGTATGTGCTGACATACATGAACCCTCTTCAGTCTTCACTCACTTCTGTCTTTGTAGACCCCAAGATAGGTTTGGTCAATGAAATAGTTAATATATATTGTGTGCGATGGTGCGTGTCTCTGTGTGTGTGTGTGTGTGTGTGTGCGTTTACTTACATGTCTGAGCCATAAATTTGTTTCCATGATCTGATTCACCTCATCCTGCAGAGACAAGGAGAAGGAAGAGAGCTTGTTAGCCAGCTAGTGTGTGTGTGTGTGTGTGTGTGTGTGTGTGAGTGTGTGTGTGTGTGTGTTTATGTGAGAGAGACTGTGTTGTTGGTAAAGCAGCTGAAATAACTACAAGCAAAATGCACGGCATATGGAGTTTTAAAAGAAAATATGGCCAGGAAAAAAAGTCCACAGCAAATTGAAAAGAAATGGAATCCCCCTCTAATCTTTGTCCTCTAGAGCAGGAGGTGATTGACTGAAAAGGTCGACTGTGAGTAAGTTAATAATACATGGAGAGGTTACAGATGTCACCTTCTCTCCACCTCTCTCCCTCACCCTCATTCAGTTTGAATTGCAATCCTGTGATTCTCAGAATGCCACATAAACCACACACAGAAATGCATCAGCCACATATGTATACTGTGTACAAGCAGACACGTGAAAATATGTGCACAGACACACACATTGGGACACGACGTGTGCACATCCACACACTCACCTTTAGTTTAATCTCACCTTGCCGAGCAAGCAGATATAGCTACATATCAGTCCAGTCTGAAAAAGGCTCCTGCAGGCAATTTTCCCTTAATCTGAGGATTTCCATTCTGAGCTGAAAACCTCTTTTCACTGGGGGATGTGCGGCAACCCGCACCCCCCTCCCCACCGTCCCCCACCCGCATTAAACTTAACATTGCCAAAGCAAAACAGCAGTGTATAACAACACTGTGTGACATTTTCAGAATCCATGAAATTGAGCAGACTAAATAAAGACTGTATTCACTTTCGGCTTTCACTTCTCTCGTTCCGCAGCTTATCTTTTGCCTTTTCTGTATCAAAGGTAGGAAATATGATCAAGATGCTTGTAGGAAGACGTCTCTCAGTTCACACAGACTCTCACATACTGTTGAGAGGATGCTATAAGTGAAACAACATTTTGGTTACATTCACCTTTGTCCAGACACACTTATAAAACAAGACATACAGAACTGTATGAGATGAATGCGCAAAGGTGCTTAAAACACCTTTGACATCATGTTGAACTGAGTCTTTACAAGCTTTGTGCACATGTTATGATTAGGATATCTACTCCTGTGTGTGAGTATGGGTGTATAGCTTACAACTTTGACCAGCTGCGAGATGGAGACCTCGAACTCCACGGTGACGGGGTCGGAGACATTCTCCACCGGTCTGATGAACTGGTTGTATCTTCGGAAGAGTTTCCTGAACAGCCGGTCCTCTGCCTTGGATGAAAAGCAGTCTGAACAGACAGAAAGAAACAAAGAAGAGAGGGGCAGAGACAGAGATCAGTGACTGGGCCAGCAAATGTGAATAAAAAGAGAGGAAGAGACTGAAAGAAAAATAAGCGTTAGACTAAAATGTGCAAGAAAGTGCAACAAATTCAGTAGAAATCTAGCTGCTGATCAATCACAGAATCACAGCTATCATCCACAGGCCTCCAATTCAATTCTAATCAACTCAAGTCATGCTGCACATAACTTTAATGGGGAACTGAAAGAAAAATAGACATCAGCCTCTTTCAATTTTGATGCAGCGTCACATCAGTCAAGTCTTTTGAGTTTGCGGATTAATATTTTACGATATTTGATGAATCGTCTATAAAGAAGTCTCTTTAGATTATAACTCCTCTGCTTAGATCATCAGATTTAAAAGTCCACTTTGAACAAGTCTCTGACATGAGATGACTTTTAGGGTGTTTCTTTGTGTGACTGAGCATTGAAAAGTGTTAAGTAAGGAAGCACAAAGCAGCCATTTCCACTCTGAATGGTATGATTATATCATATATAGTCTGTTTCACTCGTTCTCTTGCATCCATTTTCTCTTACTGCTCTCACAGGGAATATGAGAAAGGGAGGATGAAGCTCATCACTTCATTCAGAATATGGATGCCCCACACTGACCTTTCACCCCGACCTCCTGAGTGACACGCGGGCTTTCAGCCTCACTGCCTCAATTTATTTCACTTTAGTTCAGTTAACCATTAGACCTTTTCCATCAGCCCCTGTTTCCCAACCCATCACCTGCCCTCTAGACCTGGGACCTACTGTCTTTATAGTGCTCCTACTTTTAGGATCTCGCCAGCATATTGGTATCCAGCGTGCGTGGTTTGATATGAATGTGTACTTTACAGTGACAGTATGTCTACATTTTCCTCGGTTAGGTCTGTTATGCCTCAAGGTCATGGCTAAATGCTTTAATGACAGCTTCAGTCCAACATTGAAGCAGTGGATTTAGTCGCGTTTCGGCTAAATCCACTGCTTCAGTTCTGTCCAAACTATCAATGTCATTATTGGAAACCAGTGTAACTGACCTGAATTCATGAATTAATTGACCACCGCCGCAATTCATCATGCAGGAGCAAACAAACTTTTGGTTGGATCACTTTAAAAGCCCCAAGAGTAATACTGTCTGCTTATTTAGCGTTATGGGCAGGTGGTATATTACCATATCTAAGAAATCCTAGAATAGAATCTCATTTAAGCTCAAATAAAAATGCAATATCTAAATGGAGATAAATCACAGTGACAAGCATGTCCTCTTCTCTTCTCCTGACTAATGGTAAATACAGATAGGTAGGTGTTGGCAGCTGTGGGGGTTCATCCTGTACATGATTTATTATAATTTACCTAAATATAGGTTTGTCTTTGGCTAGACTGCTGCTTAAGTGCTGTATACATAACCAAAATATGAAGGGCCTTATTTACTAATTATCCAGGAAGGAGCCTGGAAGGCCTGAGGGGACACAATATCAGCATGTCTACCTAGTGGAAAATGCACGGGAAGCTATTTTAACATAGTGCAGAGGAGTTGTAGACTGCAGCCTGAGGACAGGAGGTGAAGTGCCGAAGTTTTTTTTTAGTGCAGGTGAGGAATCGAGTTGTGGGAGGAGCCCCTGGTTCCGTTAATGTTTTTCCCCATTCTGTATTCCCATTTCAATTTTTTCTTTAAAACAATATCCTCAATGTTACTATGTTATCATGTGAATCAGAACTGTAGCGAATTTAAAACACCGTCCCATAGTTGCTAAATTAATCCAAAATTGATCCTGAATCAATTCATTTAAAGTCTTAATCTTTAACATTTTGATTAAATAAAACAACATTTTCATACTATTGATGGTTAGTATTTTTTCACTAATAGCCATTGAGTGTATTTACATTCAGTAACTACCTAAGTATTTTTCATTTTTAGTGGCGGAGTCTGCCATTCCCATCAGGGATCAAATTACCTCCCTACGTATGAAGGATTCACAAGAAACTGTGTTATTGTTTGAAATTTGATCTCAGTGATATCAGCCTCACTGTTTACTGTTCACTCTCCTAACACTGTACCACAGCTGTATTAACTTACTGCTAATGCAAACCAAACATTTACTTTTTTTTATTGTGTTTTTACTGTGAAGTGTTTGTCAGTGCTGACCACAATCGCTGATCAAAAATGCATCTATAAAACAAGACAGCGGTCATTTTCTGCATTTTTTGACAGTGGACCACTTTTTTATATTATATGAAACAGTAGGAACAGCTGCAGTGAGCTGTTAGACGAAGTGCTACCAACTTACTGTGCCCTGCTGTTGTGTGGAAAACTACTTGTGCCGTGCACAGCATGAAATCAGGTTGCAGATGCTCATGGTATGATTCTTTATTAAAACAATGCAAGTTTGTTTGGCTGCACTGTAAACAAATACACCAGTTGCTCTTCTATTGTATTTCTGACAAAGAGGCTGCTCAAAGAATTTTAATACTGTAGTATTAAACCACACCTGATGTTACCACGGTAACCATAGATGGTGCCAAATATACCAGGACTGACATCTTTAGACCTATCACTTTAAATCTAGTTTAGATGTTAAATAACAGTGAAACTGCTCTTTACCAGGCTCAACCAGGTTTTGTTGGTTGTGTAAGCAAGTAAAGTGAACCATATCAAAGCAACGTGTTGAAAGTCCCCCACACAGTTTGCTGCCTTGAGGCCAACTGAATCACGACGGTTATCACCCTGGCTGTTTGTGAAGACGATCACCCACTCTTGCTCCTTCAAGACCCCCAGTGCTCTTAGAGATGTCACGCAGAAACCCCACTCGCTCCCCATCACCCTCTATAAATATCTAGATCAATACCACATTCTTCTCTGCTGGACAGCTCTCAAGGTTGTTGGATGGAGGAGAGGGTGCAGGCGCAAAGAAAGACAAAGAAAGCATTCTTTGTCCCTTCCTTTGCACCTTCCCTCTCCAAACCAGATAGAAATAACAAACAAACAAAACAACAAACAAACAGAAACAAATAAATAGGCTACAGGAAGCAGTAAGACAAAGAAGGTGTCCACCATTCAGAAGAACTTTGCAGAACATTTATCACCTCAGAGACACCAGCAGGTTTTGCCTTGAGGTACTTCTGTTGTTTTCCCCTAAACTCTTTTTCAATACTTTCCTCATTTGACTAAAACCAGCCAAACTGAGTTTGGGATAGATGAGAGGAAAATCTCTTAATTAAAATGGACTTCTTTGGAGAAGGCCTTGAAATCCTAATGATGAAACAGCGCTGACCCTATTACATCAAGATCCCTTCCTCAAAGGCAAGAGATAACCCTCTTCATGCAGACAACAATGACACCAGAAACCCAGCTGGTACTGAACTCCTGGTGACAGCCCTCTGAAGAAAACGACATGAGAAAAAAACAAACAAACACCAAGACAAGGAGAGGAGAGGACAGGAGAGGAGAAGAGAAGAAGCAGAGACAGATTGAAAGCAAAGCCTTCTTAAGATGTCACTCAGAAGATTATGTGAATCCAGACTCCATAGCTTTCTGTCTGGTAGCTGCCTAGCATGTGCTAATACTATGCTAAATAGAGTTTAAAAGGAGCATAGTACCAAACACGTTGCATCCGATCCATGTTTGGCAAAAGAGGAAACATTCCAATGCACAATGTTGACAGCAGTATTTTTTGGACAAACACAAGCAATAGAATATGATAAAAGAATAGAGCAAAGGATGGAAGGATGGAAGGACTTTAATTATAAGATAAAAGAAAAGAAGTGGAGAAATTAGAAGGACTAAAATGGACTGTCATGGTGCTTCATCTACTTGTTAGTATAATTACAAAGGCAGAGCTGCTCTCTGCTACACGTCCGCAGACTAAACGGGCTCTTTGATCAAAAAAGGATCCTACACTCACGCGCTCACACACACGTCTGCACACGCACGCACACATTCAACATGGTCAGATGCATTTCACGTTGAGCATCATAAAAGAACCAATTATGACAGAAATGAGCCACAGGTTCTACCCACTTTCATCTGGATTTGTCACATTTCGGTCCTCTGTCTCTCTCTCTCCATGTTTCCAATTATTAGTCTACCAATGTCACTCGCCTGTTTTCACTGGCTGCTTTCGTCACGCGAGGATTAACGTATCACGTGGCAAAAAAGGTAAAGGCATGAAAATTATTTATTTAGATGAGAGTATATATATGGAAGAAAATGATGATGATGATGATGTACAAATAAAACCAAGATGTACAAAAGTGTATGATAATTTGTGAATGAATGAATCATGGTCACAAATGCATTTTGCTATCCATTACCACCATGAACATGAAACAATTGTACAATTGACAATTGGCTAAGCCCCTCCCACATACAACGACTGGCCAATCGTAGCTTAGCAACTGTTACTAGACAGGGTAGGTCTACCAAGCTTCTCCACAGGCTGTAGCAGTGCACATGGAGCTGTAGTAAGGGAGATACTCTGCATTTAAATAGTTTGGAGAGTGGTGTCTTTCTTTCAGCATTTACAAAACCAAAAACAGCACAGCAAAAGTGTGGGGAATTTTTTATCTGCTCTAATGTAAGCTGTACTCATTAGCATGACACCGAAGCAGCTAAATGGAATTCAGCCATCGTTAGTTTATTCATTTCCGACTGTGACAAAATGTCTTCTGTGAAAGAGGGCTATTGTGTTATTTTTGTGCAATGTAATTTAAAATGTTCCCAGTTCACATCATTATCATCATCACTATTATCTCATCAATTGTCGGGTCAGATGTGTCGACCATATCACCTTTTTTACTCTCCAGTCCAAACGGGTCATATATTAGCAAGCTAACGTTACTTTTGTCAGATGACTCAGTTTGCTAAGCAACAGCAAGGCCTAGCAGGTGTAAATATTTACTAATAACTAATCTCTACGTAATAACTTGTTTCTGTGGTGCAACCTGGTTTCATTTAATGATGTATAAACCTTCACTTTTGCATAACTAGGCTAGATGTGAAGAAGAACAGCTGGTGCAACTGGCTCCTGATCAGCATCTGACATTACTGGCACTTACTAAGTCGTGCTTTATATGGAATAGCAGTTTAGTGTCATACAGCTTTAATTTTAGCAACTTTTTTGTACTTTTTCTGCATTGTCACATGAAGAATGTAGAAGCTGTGTGTTTTCAGCATTTTCTTCCTGACCACTGCCACACACAGACACAGACGTGCTCATTGACTACCTCTGTTCATACTAACACTTTAACCATAGTAAGAACTCTGATATGTCTTTTGACATTACTGCACAGCTTTGCAGTTTTTCATTATTGGTTGAGGTTATCTTTTCAATCTGACTCCTTTTTTTAATTGGAACAAATGAAGCCAGGTGCAGCTTCTAATAGAGGAAAGAAGAGGAGTTCGTGATTACAGTGAAGTCAGCAGCGTGTACAGTTAATGTACTCAAATGCACAGTATCAATTATTCAACTCAATGTGCAGAAGCTGTCAAAACCCACTCAGAAAGCAAGTTAGTTCAAATACAGATCCCCTGAGAAATTTAATGCACACAAGACATGAGGGTTGGAGGTCAACTTGCATACTGTAAAAAAAAATAGTCTAGGAGATGTCTGTCATTCAGGACGAGTGTGACGAGATGGAAGAGGGGTGAAAGAGGGGGAGAAGGGGGAGAAGAGTGAAGGACAGATAATGAGTGATGGAGAAGAAGAAACCATTTTATGGGCTGTTTGAGAGGATACTGTCTGAGAGCCATTTAGCCTTCGTTCTCCCCTGAGCATGCAAATGCTTTTAAAGGAGAGAGACAGAGAGACAGAGAGAGAGAGAGAGAGAGACAGGAGTGAAAGAGAATGCGTGTTTTTACTTTTACATCTTCATCATGTACAATGCTTATGTAGTAAATACCGTATAAAGGAGTAATTGCTTTGCGATGAGCTGGAAGGCTCTGCTCACACTGTTTGTTTTCCTTTTGTTCCTATAAAGCGGCGTTGAAATGAGCTGAAGTCAACTGGCAGAGATTAAACGGGAGGAGAAAAGTGGAGAGAGGGAGAGAGACGGCAGAAAAGACGGAGATAAAATCCGAGTAAGATGAAGCAGAAAGCTGATGGCAACAACAGGACCTGAGAGATTTGTGAGTGAGGAAGTGTGGTGGAAGTGCAAGAAAGTGAGAGACAGGTGCAAAGAGCCAGAGAAGATAGGGATAGTGGAGCAGGGATATGAGTATGTGTGTGTGTGTGTGTGTGTGTGTGTGTATGTGTCCAGTAAATGGAGTAGGAAAAGATGTGACGCCCATGACAGTAGAATGCTCTTTCTCATCACAACTACACTGTGTCAAAACCTGCTGACAACTTTCTTTCATTTTCTTTTCTTTCAGTCTTTTTTTCTGTCTTTTTGCAGCAGATATGAGCACTAATACAGGTCCAGTACAGTGCTATTAAAAGCCTTATGACTTTCACAGAAGACTTCACATGTATCTGTGCTCTCACACATCTCCATGCAAAGGAAAATGAATCTTTTTCACCTTCAGAGTGAGCAGTTTAAATGGAAATTGCACATCTTTCCCTCAAGGCGCATTTCCCAAAAAGTGGGTTACATGAATTTGAATTATGTTTCATGTTAGAAAGCCATTCAACCATTGTAGTTCAATATCTCAACAGTGATTTTCTCATTTAAAAATGTACATTTTGTGGTGATTAGGTGTAAAGTGGCCATATTCTTCTCTCTGGGGTTCAGGAGATGTCATCTTAACCTTGAAGAAGCCAGAGTGAGAAAAATTAGGCATCGACAATGTGTCTTCTTTTGGAATAGTATCATGTTACACTAAATAAGCTATTAGGAAAAGTGTTAAAAAGTGAAACCCGTGTTGGCACATGTGTTCAAAAAACGATGCTGATGATTGAATGTGTTTTTTGTGGAACTGAAGAAAACGCTCCCACACTTTATGTGCTTTGGTAAAACTGTGAAATCTATTGAACAGGTTGGGTGTTCATGAAAACAGGCGGATGATTGCAGCGTTGTGCAACGAGCACTGCAGTGTGCGATGTTCTCAATACATTTATCTGTGACTCAGTTTGTGTTTAGCCACGCCCCCTCTGCTCTGTGTTCTGCTCTATAAATGTTACTGTGATATAAGCCTTGTTACCACACAGCTACACACACACACACGCACGCACCTCATCACCACAGTTCACTGACCGGATCATCAGCATGCATTCAAATACATTAAGAGAGCAGCCTCTATTTGAATACAACGGACAGCATGAATATACCTACAGGCTGAGGTAACACATTAGTAGTAGCACATTGCAACCCCCGGGAGCAAAAGATATACAGTATGTAGACATGCTGTTTACTCTTTGTATGGGTGTGTGTGTGTGTATTTTGAAGGCACAGGGGACCTCTATGTGCGTATTAGTTGGCATGTGTATGAGGCTAAAATTGTAGCTAAAGGTACGGTCACATCAGCCTTCGGTTCGCCAAAATGTCCCCACACTCAGCCCTGGAAAAGGACGTGATGTCACAGTTTTGATGTTGGCAATAGATAAATGTTGATCAGAGATGATAATGGTAATGATGATAATGACTTTTCAATCTCCACATAGTGCATCGCTGTNNCTGTGTGTCCGTCAGAGCAGACTGGACACCAAAACAAGAAATGCATGCATTAATTGTCTGTTGTTGCGCAGGCTTTTACAGAAGTGAACAGGAGACAGAGCGAATATTTGTGTGGTGGAAGTGTGACTGTACCTCAAGTCATTTGCTAATTTGTGGGTAGAGTTGTGAATATGTTTTTCAATCTGTAAATGTGTACTTGGATTTCTAAGTGTCCTTAATTCAACCCTCCTACAAAATATGTTAATATGCTACTAACTAGCTTTGCCAAATACTGTATGTTACCGAGGAAACATAATTACTGCTGATTACATTCATTGGCAATGTTTCTTCTACACCAAGAATGTGACATCCCTACACTGCACAGAGGTCACAAGGAGGAGGATTTTGTCACCACTAACAAGGGTTCTTGCTCCTTGTCCTGCATTTTGGGTTTAGGCTGCTACAAAACTGATGCTTCAAATCAGCATTGATTTTTTTCAACTTTTAACCACAACTACGATCTTTCTTTAACCTCAACCAAGTGCTTTGGGTGGCCTAAACACAACCTGAAAAGTGTTAATCATGTTTTAGTTGCCACGAGTGGATATTGTAGGTAAAACAAAGATTTAAAATGCGTTGACAGTTGGCAACATTTCGCACAAACGGTCAGTATGAACATTACATTCAATATAAATGTTTCCTCATTATGTTGATGTGATGCTGAAAATGTAATCCTAGCAACATTACAATTCTTACAAAATAAATTTATTAATGCAAATTTGTTGTAAATGAAGGGATTTTTTAGGAGACAGGGTTGCTTATTTTGTGATCGTGTAAAAGGAGCTGTAAAAGTATTCTGGTCTTAAATTGGTGAATGTGTAAAATTATCAGATTTGTAAGCGTACTAGAATTTTTAATTATGTACATGTAAAGCAATCGGTAAATTAGATTTGTAAATGTACTTTGAAAATGTACATTAAACATACCACAAACCATACACACAAACTTCATCACACAAAAGTCCACAGAGTAAAAATCAGCCACAGTTCAGCAAGCTCGCCTGCTTGCTGGCTAATACTGGCTGCTGTATCTGGAGACCCAGTATATACCAGTACCTTCAGCAGTACTTAAGATGGTTCAACTTACTCCTAGAAATCCCTTTGTCTGTAGCAGTGCATCTCAGTACACATTTACATGTATGGATTCAGATTCAGGTTCACGACTTTCCACAAACATTTACAAATGATTTCAAACTTCACTTCTGAAAATACAGAGAAAGAGAGAGAGAGAAATACAAAGAACAAGAGAGTGAGAGAAACACACACACATAACACACACACAGGCACTTCCCAGCCAAGAGGGTCATGCATGGACTAAAGAACGTGTGTAGAGCCTGATAAACCATAAAAGAGCCTATCTGCCACCTTGCATAAATCAGATAGCTGCTATTTATGCCCTTGGAGCAAATGTTTACGTTACTGCTTTGAAATGCCGCCGCATAATTACCATCTCTGCATCTCTTCCACAGATTGGCTCCAGGTCACATCCAGGCTCTCTGCCACAGCTGCGGTCAGTGATTAAGTAGCTGGGTGCATTTCAATAATACCAGATCCCTCCTTCCTTCTTCCCTTCCTTCCTTTCCTCCCTCCCCTGCCTTTCCTCCTTCCTTCCATTAATCTTTTCTTTCTACCTCCTCCTCCTCCTTCCTTTCTCCCTCTCTCCCTCCCTTCCATCCATCCTTTCTTCCTCCCTTTGTCTCCTCCTTCCTTCCTTCCTTCCTTATCCAATCAATTTCAACTCAGTGTCTACAGACAAAGCTGCTCTCTTTCTTGCTTTAAAAAGTATCTATATTCCCATCCCTAATGTCAACCATCAATACACCCATAATGCCCTTAGCTTAATGCTAATACTAAGCTTAACCCAGCTAACCCGTTTTGAAAAGGTGAGGTTTCCATCAAAATAACCTTTAAATTAACCCACTTCACAAAAAAGCTCTCTAAAGCTCTAAAAAATATACGTCTCTCTTTTCACAAAGAAGTACAGGAACAAACACACTACTGACAAGTCAATACAACTTTTTATTCAGACTATAATTGGGGTAAAAAGGAATAAGGTTGTCAGGCTTATCCAAAGACGCACATTGCAATGAGAAATGTTTTATCAAATGCCTGCAGACGGTCGATCTCCCCTGACTGAAAATCTGCCCACTGTCTGAATAAAACAATGTTGGCGCAGGCCCTGTATCACCCCACAAACTCTCTCACCAGCCGTGAAAGGGGAAACAGATCCTGCAAACAAATTCTAATCTGTTTTGGTTTCCTGAAATCACGACTCGCGCCTCAAAACAAAATTTGCATTCATCAAAATTCATTTGCCTTTTCCCGGATTCTTCTGCATTTCATTTTGCTGGCCTAGTTAACACGAAACCAAGCCTTGGATGAGGCTCGTGACGCGATCATGTCGAGAAGGAAAAACATTTTAAATACATTCGTATGGCTGAAATGGATTTTCATGATGATTTTGTCGTTTTCAAAATTATAATAAAACTGAAAAAAAGTTATGAGACTAATTATCGATGACCGCAGCTCTAAAGGCCGAGGAACTTCTTTGGATTTTACGCACTGGACAGAAACTCCACATCCTCGTTGCTGACTTGTCACAGCTGAGAGAACAAGACAAACTAATTAAAAAGCGTTTGACTGAAACGCCACAAAATCTCCAACTTAACTGTCCGGACACTGACGCGCAAATCTCACACCTTATCAGCGCCTACTCTTTTAAACCAAACGATCTAAAATTCTTTATGTGCTTCTGAAAGCATCAAATCTACAATGTATATAAGCCTACCTGGGATAAACCCTACTTACCCTGCGCCATCAAACCCACGAGAACAAGCAGCAAAGTCCATCTCGCCGCCGGTTGCATCTCTCCACCGTGTCGTTTGGGGATCCTCTTCACTTTTTTCTGCAGGAACTCTGTCGGTTCAATCGATGAGCGGAAGAAATAATGTGAAATGACATGAAACCGCGCGTCTCTCCCCTGGTGCCGTCTGTCTCGCTCTGCCGGTGCGCTCCTTCCTGATCCGATCCGAACTTGACTCCGTTCGTCCCTCCCCTATGAGCGCAAAGCTCCCCTCTGGCGCATCCACACGGACTCCACACAGGGAGGGGAAAACCGCCCTAACACTTGCACTGAAGGATAATAGGCGCAATTTGACTCCGAGGATGACAGGAAGAGGAAATTAATATATGAATGCAAATTTGAGCGTAAATTCAGGAGGAATGTTTGGCACTGGTGTCTGGTAACTAACTGCAAGTGTTGTCGTCCCCGTGGTGGAGTTTGTTTAGGGTTTAAATAGAACAAAGATCGCGTAAATAGCCAAAACTCACACTGGGAAACATTCAAATGGCCCTTAATGTGTTTGTGGCTGAGCCAGAGAGGTCAGTCAGCACAATAATAAAACAGAATAATGTCTGACTTAATTACATTTTGTCGGCAGTTCCTCCGCTTTTAAATCCAGATCTTCAGCTGATATAGACGTGTTAGAAAGTTTTTCATGTGATGGTCAAAGCAGGACTGGATGATTTGTTGCCCCTGGTGTCTGTAGAGACAGAGACGAAGCTCGTTTCAGCACCACGGACAGCGCCGCTGGTTTCAGTGAGCTGCCCGTGGAGCTGCGCACTTACTTACTTTATTTAGAGGGACATCTCACATATTATTAGCACCATGTTTTGTGGCATGAGGCAGTGAAATGTAGAAATATATCTTTCTGAAGCATATATCAGTGCATCCTGATGAGTTAAAGTACACTCTTTGCTTTACTTCAGACTGTTCACTAAATCCAACATTAGAGGACCGCTCAGCATGCTGTGTCTTTCCCCGGCCACTAAACTGCAGCACCGCGCTGCGCTGAGGAGGAAAGTTGAGCTGCTCCGAAACATCGTTTCTGCCTCATTGAAAAGCTGCTGGTATTGTGTGCTCCCCAGGTGCACATGTTTACCAGCCCCCGGATCGCGTCGATTAAGTTTAATTTTAGCCCGCGATTTTCCACGCTTGGTTTGACGTCATCAAACAAAGTAATTAAGGGAGCAATGCTTAGCCGAGCTGAACTGAACCGGGCCGACACAAAACCTTCAGTGAGGGGTTAGAGAGTGAACGAGACACGACTGACTGGGGGGGATGTGTCCCGGACCGAGAGAGAGAGAGAGAGAGAGAGAGAGCGAGAGAGACTGGATTTACCCCTTCACTCAATGCTTGTGCGCGTGTGTGTTTGTGCCTGTTCACACACCCTCAGACACATACATAAACACACAGACATGCATATCCTGCCTTCTGTTGACACTGATGAATTGGAAAATGCAGTTTGGTTTCATGGGGTGCATTTGTAACTGTTTGTCATCACAACCCCCTGTTGAACAAGTTAAAGTTAATGAATTATTTCATCATTCAGCTTTCTTTTAATTACCCTTACCAGCAGGGGTAGATTGCCAGACAGTAGTCCACTGGTCACAGACAATTTAAGAGGCTTGTTTCTGTTCTATGTGTGACAAGTAATAAATAGAAGACAAAAAGTGGTGCAGTTATTCTTTAATAAGGATAAAGGACATTGTGAATGAGTCCTGTGACTTTCCAAAGAGAGATGCCAACAACAGCCACTTCAGAGGTGTTGGGGCTCTCTGACACCTGGTTAATTGGGAACTCTAAATTGCCCGTAGCTGTGAATGTGAGCTTGAATGGTCGTCTGTCTCTCTGTATGTGTCAGAACTGTGACTGACTGGCGATCTGTCCATGGTGTACCTCACCTCTCGCCCAATGTCAGCTGGGATCAGCTGCAGCCCCCCAGCGACCCTCAAAAGGATGAGCTAATGGATAGATGGAGGGATGCTTAATAGTTTATTGTCTATCAGATCTTGAAAATACACTGCACATGTTCCAGTGTGTTGAATGGTTTCCAGTATGTTTTGTTAAATACTTAAGTGACCTATTACCATTCAAAAAATACCATAATTTGTGTGTGTGGATGTGTTACACACCATATCCCCATATATCCACCAACACCATGAATCACTGAACCACAGTGCTACCCATAAAATGCACCCATTTAACTTAGTTTAATTTAATATTATCTTTTAAATGAATTACCAAGATAATGAAAACACTTCAATATGAGACTGGATGAAGCAATTACCATATTGCAATCACAGTACTTAAGTGAAACAGCTAAATGGGTGATGTTTTGCCTGAAGTGAAACTCTACCAGATGTGGCATGTGGGATATAAATATCCTCTGAACATATACAGCATAGGTGTGTGTGTGTGTGTGTGTGTGCACCAGTGCTTTTACACAGACACACGTACACACACACTTTATGTCAGGACCACCCCTTCACCCTCAGGCCATATCACCCAGGATAAACACAATCAACCTTCACAGCAATGTCTGAGCATTGTCACAACAGTCAGTATCCCCTCGTGTCAACACAAGTAAAACCATCAAAACATTGTGCATTTCTCCTTCTCTTCCTTATTTAGCCATTGGAAGGAGTTTACCGAGTCTAATCCCTGCAGACACACGCTGCATAAAAAGGACAGATGAAGAAAAACAGAATAAGCACAACGGAGATAATGTGTTTTTGCTGTTGCTGGTGTCGCCATCTGACAAGTGCTGAGCTCACAGTGTGGCGTCATGACATGCTTGTCTTCTCCAGCCTTATTAGTGAGGCGGTTTAGAGGAGGAACTAGGTGAGAATCAATGTTTCTGCCAGGATTGTTTAGCGTGACGCACCATAGCTTGTCCTGCTGCTCTGCCTTGGGCAATGTTTAATTCATGTTTTTTCTTAAAAGCTGAATACACCGAGTCCAAAAGCCATTAGTGTCATCCTCTTTTCTCTCCACAGCGTCATCTCTCCATTTTCACTTCCTCTCCTTTCAGTCGTCATCCTGACAACACACCAACTTTCTCTATCAATCACTCTCTGTCCACCTTTTCATACTTCTGTTTTCCTCTCAGTCCTCTTGTTTTCCTCGATTTTCCTTACTTGCTTAAGACATTTCTCCCCTTACAATGCGTTCTGTCACCTTTCTCCTTTCACCTCACATACCTCAAATATACTCCCCCCCCCCTGCACCTGCTCACATTCATACAACGTACACTGGTGCCATCTTTCTGCCTCAAGTGAGACACAGCAGGTAAAAATATCTATCTCCCTCGCTAGAACTTTTAGACCATCCTGAATTATTCACACCCACATATCTGCAGCACATTTCCTGACCCCGAGAGAAGTGCTTTTATTTTCAACCCCAAGTAATGAAATCTGGATGGCTTTTTCTATTCTCCCTGGCATGATCATCTCACTGAGGTGGGTTTAATGGAGCGGAGGTGATCAGAGGCTTCTGGAAGCTTCCAAGAGGCAGGGAGGTGGGTATCATGTCTTGGTGAGAAAAAGACATAACAGTGGTGGTAGAGTAAAGAGGTCAGGGCTGCAATGTGGACAGAGCAGAATGAATGACTTTCAGAGAGGTTCAGAGCTGCTGCATCCAGGACATCACATCAATCAAACTCAGCAAACAATAGTGTATTCTACAAAAGGCTGCATGCTGATGCAATGCATAACACAAGTGAAATATATCATGATAATACAATACCTGCACAAATAAGTTTATAAGCAGAAAATGTAATACAGTTTTGACTGTCCAAATACTCTTTCTACTTTTAGTGCTAAAAGCTATTAAGTAAAACTTGCTACAGTTCATCCAGTGTAATCCAATGCAAAAGTCTCACCACCCTGGGATTTTATATTGGATTGGATTGCAGCAGCCTCTCTGATACGGTCTCGACAAAAACTATAATACATTTCATAAAGATCAGAGTTTTTTGCAGGGTTATTGTTTTGGATTATATTGGATGGAGATATGTGTACCAAATAAACTAGTGATTCAGTGTAGTTGACAACTCAGTTTGTTTCAGACCTGGAGCCAGTTGTATCAGATGTTTCTAAGTTCTAAGTTCAAACTATGATTATGAGTGTTTGCAAAGACACTAAATTACAACAGGTTGTATCACAAAAATTTGTTATTATACAGAGAGTAGCTGTTTTAAAATATTTACATCTACTTTTTGGGTAACAGACAAAAACAACTGACATAACTAGCTTGCTATTATATGTTTAGAGTGCAAAGTGCAGTATAATCAATTAATCAAAAAAGGCCGTTATCCAGGGGGTTGGGATCCTTAATGATTTTCCTAGTCTTATTCTTGCAGCACCTGGTGTAAATATCCATCAGGCAGGGTAAAGCACTGCCTATTCTATGTTCAGCCGAACAAACCACTCTTTGCGGGGCCTTGCGGCTCTATTCGGTGCTGTTTCCGTACCAGGCAGTGATGTTCCCCGTCAGGACGCTCTCGATGGTGCAGGAGTAGAAATTCCTCAGTATTTGAGAGGATACCCAGAATTTCCTCAAGCATCTGAGGTGACCACAGCTCTGTCATCAGTAAACTTGATGGTGGTGTTGGAGTTGAAAGTGGCTACACTGTAGTGTGTCTACAGGGAGTACAGCAAGGGGAACAAAACGCAGCCCTGGGGTGCTCCGGTGTTAAGTATGAAGGTGGAAAAGGTGTGTCGTCCCACCCTCACCATCTGGGGTCTGCCCATCAGGAAGTCAAGTGGTGGACATATCCTGTTACTAAGAACTTAATCCTGAAGATTTTCATGATATCAAACCCCATTTGGATAGTGTTCATGGTTGGCATTTTTTCTGTGATAGCTATCCAGTGTATTTACATTCAGTAACTATGTCTCTATAGACAGTAGTAGTTTTCAGTGGTAGTGGCAGAGTCCGCCACTCTTGCGCACATGAGGGTTTCACATGAAAACAATACAGCATGTAATCCAACGCAATTTAATCTCAATGATAACAGCCTGATAACAGCCTCGCTGTTTGCTGTTCACTCTCTTTACATCGTGTCAGGGCTGTTTTGCTGCTGCTTCACATTAAAAACCTTCAAATGACTTCACTGTGCCCCACTGTTGTGTGGAAACCTACTCGTGTAGCATAAATACTCGAAACAGATACACCAGTTACTCTTCTGTTGTATTTCTGACAAAGTAGCTACTCAGCAAGTGTTTGCTGTAGTATTAAACTGCAGTTTCTGTTACCGTGGTAACTACTGGTGTCGCCAAATCAACCAGTACTGAAGTCTTAAGGATTGTAACTTTAAGAAGGACTTTTCACACAAACTCAAGCCACCCACACATGATCGGCAGTAAAACTGCTCTGCGCTGGCTGTGCCATTGTTTTCCTATGGGAAGAGCGGTGGCGCCCAACTCGGCGGAGCGCTACCCTTGGCGTGGCGCACCGCTCAAAATTGCCACCGAGTGCTGCGTTCAAAGTTCAAATTATTTCAACTTTGACCTTGGTTGCCGCTTACGTTTCAAAGCGCAACCAATGAGATAACAGCTGTATGTGATGTAGCCAGAAGGTACACATGGCAGGGGAGGATGGATGGACTCATTCTCTGTGTTTCCGAGTTCCCCGAACTCTAACGTTACAACACAACATTAAAAACATGCCACGATCCAGGAAATCCAATGCATAGCGAAATGTCAGCAGTCAAACGGGGCTACTACGTTTGTGAATAGGCATATAGTTTACGAACTGAGCTAAATCCAATGCTAAAGTTAGCTTAGCTGTTTATGTACGTTAGCCATGATAGACAGACACAGTGACAGGGGCTATGCTTCGTATCACAGTCACAGCAATAGAAACAGTCAGTGACCAGAAAACGTTATTTTAGCAGTAAATCCCATCATGTTGTTAACGTTACATAGAAAAATGATGTATACCTGCGCAGCTGCACTGCGCTTTGCCTCTGCAAGTGTCTGCGCTATGCTCTGCGCCCTACCTTGCGGTGAGCAAAGAGCAAATTTCTTATCATGTGAAGGCAGCTTTAGAAAAGGATTTATGAATAACTGGTGCAACCCAGGCCTGCAGTCCGTAAGTAGTCATTCGTTCTGCATTCTGCTGATCTCTTTCTGGTTGAGGTCGGCAGAGGAGAAAATAATATTTCAGGAAGACATTCTAAGAAGTTTCTTTAAATTTCTTAATTCAAATTATTGTAAGGCAAAATTCTCCACTGGAATCAATGACGAAGGAGAAAACTGTGGTTGTAATTTGGCAGCTCCTCGACGCTTGTAAGTGAATAACTGTGAAATGGAGCAGAGCTGCCATGCAGAGTAATGGTGAATAAATGCCAAAGATACTGTACTTCCTCAAAGAGTTATTTTCACTTTTGCCAAGCTCTTTCTTGCTGTTTTAGTGTAAATTAAAAAGGCTATAAAAATGAAGTGTTTCAATCAGTCAATATGGAACAGGCTGGCTGTAGCTCAAATGGTTAAACAGGTGGGCCATTAATTGTAGGGGTAGTGGGTCAATCCCTGGCTCCTCCTGTCCACATGTTGAATTTGTCCTTGAGCAAGACAGTGAACCCCAAAGCGCCCCCAGTGTGTGTGTATGGGGAACAAAACCCCCATATTAATCTAATAAATCGCTATTTATTTCTTCACTGGGGGCTTAATTGCAGCCATTGAATCTAAAGTCTTTTGTATCTATTTGTTTTTTTTCTCAAACAATTTGAAAAAGAAAATAATATAAGAAATCAACACTTAAGCAAAGTACATATTAAGACCTAGAAGTGACCTCAGGAAATACTTTCTATTGTATCAACACATCTGGTTGTGTCGCATAAAACGATATGAGGTCTGCCAACAAAAGCAATCTTGTTCTTGAACGAAGGATTATCAGCTTAATGCACACACATAGAGATAAATGCAGGTGGAGGGGCACATGCACACACCTACACACACACACACAGCTGTTCATTTGTCTGATTAAGGAGAGCAATAATTTGATTGACTCTTCCCACGTAGATCTACAGCTGTATAGTGTGAGTGTACCGTTGTGTAGCTTTATACACACTTGGGTGCGCAGTACACCTACATAGGGATGATTTACGTCAGCAGCAGGTACCATATTTTACACTGAAGCCAAAAGTGAACATACACACAGAAACACACACACGCTGGTTTTACGAAACTAATTTCCCCTGGGACGGTAAATGTCATATGGTCTGGTGCATGTAGTCCAAAAGTGGGTTAGCTCATGCTGACTATAATAGCAATGAATCAAATTGGGGACACCAATTTTCCCCCCATTTATATATGAACCTCCCAGATTACAAGTTTAAAGTCCTGAAATCTGTCCCCATGTGTGGCTTGTGATAGTCTTCACATGCACACACTCACACTCATGCAAATCACTGAGCTCCGCAGGTCTCAGTGTGAGGAGATTGCAAGTCAGGGATTGTAAACTGATGGGTATAAATCTGAAATAAACGTGGCAGCTCACCAGTCTGGCAGTACTTTGACTGTTACAGCTTGTGATAGCGAGGGAAGGAGTATCTGACACTCATACGTACTTGAGCCACAGGCAAGAGGAATACTTAAACAAGCCCAAACCTCTGTTAGTACATCATAAGTGCTGTCTAAGAGCATCGCACTCATTACTGTCTGCAGAGCTGGATATCTTTTATTCATCTCTGTGGCGGCAGAAGGGGAAGGGGAGTATAATTAGAGACCAAATGTACTGTCAACATTGGGGATGTTTTTACATGGTTTGGATTTCCGAAATGAACTGAAAAGCCAAATTTAAAAGTTGGCTGCCAACTATACAGTGCATCAGTGCTGCGCAGACTGTGAAATATCTGAAAGGATAAGTCTTTTAAATATTCAGAGTTTGCTCTGATATTTGTTCATAGGACAGAAAAGTTTGGCCTTCGTTTTGCATCTTGAATCTCTTACTCAGTGTACTGTTTCTGTGCTGGTGTCCTTTTTGGTCATCTTCAACCAGCACACACACACACGTTTACACACACACACATGCAAGCTGACGAATCAAATATTGTGTGCTGCTGAAAGTGGGTTATCCTGTGGGACAAGCTGACTTAAGCCATCATGCTTAGCAGACGATATCTAGAGGAGCCACAGAGACACATTGAAAAGTATAGTGCAGGGTCATCTGGAAGTGGCCTATTGCGGCACCGGCACAACTTTATCTTTGCTCTCTCTCTACCAGTTTTCACTGTGGACTGAAAAATGCACAGTAATTCTCCAGTCCAAAATAATATTTGTAAGAAAAATCAGTTTCAATTTCTTAAGCGTGAAAGCTGTGGTCAGTTGATTTGTAATTGCACACCGGTAACTGCAGTTGAAGCAGTTAAATGACTTCACTGAATAGCACAGCACTCAGGTGGAGGCACACAGACACACAGGAATCCACACTGAATGCTGGTATCTGGCACACAGCCTGTCCCATGTTCTAAGCTATTTGGGCGTGTAGCGTGAAAAAGGACAGATAATTGGGTTTATCACCAGCGTATTTTTAGTTCCCATTTCTCCACACGCAATTTACAAAAGACTAAAAAGGGGCGGGGGGAGTAAGGGAGTGGAAGAGCAGGAATAGAGGGAGGAGGAGGATAAGGAGCAGGGGAAATAGAGGAATGGAGGTTAATACAGGGAAGAGAAAGAAGGAATGGGCCACAGAGATGGAGCCTGGCACGTGTCCAGGTTTGGTGGAGTGTGTGTGAAGGAGCAGTAGTGTTTCCACCCTCAGGCACCAGTGCAGGTAGACGGAGCAGAACGAGCCCTCTGGATGACTGCAGGGGTGCCTGAGAAACCCTGCTTATTTAGGAGGGCAACCTTAGGAAACTTTAGCGATGCAGGGAGCCAGATATCCATCATGATGCGGACCTCTGTTAACACTGGCAAACATCACAGGCCATAAGAATATAAATCTGATAGTTGTTGTGTGGTTTGAGGCATTACGTCACATTGTTAAGTGTGCTAGCTGTTTCCCCATGCTTCCAGTCTTAAACTAACTTAAGCTAACCATCCCCTAGCTGTAGCTTCATATTCAACACACAGACATAAGAGTAGTGTTGATCTTCTCATCTCACTCTTCGCAAGAAAGCTAAAAAGCATAATCCTTAAACTACTCCTTTAAGGCAGCTGAAACAGTGTGTTCAATATCTTCCTGAAAATTAAAACTGATCTGGTGATATAAATATGTTTGTACAAGCTAAATGACCAAAGGCTGAGTCTACATCTGTCCACCAACTGATTTTTTTCACCAGGCTATTTCTATATTAAACTGCCTATGTTTATTCATGACCCCTTCAGGTAATATTTGGATTACACCAGTGCTTTATTTTCCACAGAGCTAATCATTGGAATTTTCAGGATACTCACTGGGAGCTATGGTCATTAAAACAGTAGCAAAAGCACTTCACTCACCACAGTTACTGTACCTTAACAAATGGACGAAAGGCTCAGTGTGTACACGTGTGTGTCCAAAAACCGCTGATCCGAAAAGCTGCGTTCACTTAAATTAACAGTGCTTTGGGTCAGCTGAGGCCAGCAGAGATCAGATGGGATGAGGGGTGGCATGAAAAGGAGGGATGGAAAGAGATCAGTTATAAAGCACTGTCCTGGAAAAGTGCTGCTCTGTGAAAAACTGTGACACCATTCAGATATCAGAGACACAGTAAGAAAAAGAAATGAAAGCAGTGACTCAAAGCTCATTGTAGTTAGTTTGGCAACACTTAAGCACAATAAAAGTTCATTCATATCACATGAATATTGTAACACAATTATGCATGATTAATAATAATTAAAATTACATAAAAATTAATCATTAACAAATACTTTGGCTAGTAGTACATCATTATATCTTTTCTAAATGTTCATACATATAAAGATAAAGCTACACGCTCCTCATTAGAACAGTTATTTACTCATTTATTTCCTTGATGACCATTAACAATAATGCATATGCTTAATAAATATTTCTAACAGCGGTTCCCAAACCTTTATCAGACATACCCCCACAGCCCTATGAACTCAAGTACCCCATCATCAACCCCACCCATCATGTTCCAAAATCTGTTCATTTCAATTGATTTCAAACTATTTATTATATATAAGTGGATATTGTTAAAATATGATTTTCATACAATTGAACTGTCATGCTTAGGTTGGTTTGGTCCAATTTGCATTTGTACTACTGGTGACAGAAGCTAGATGTTTCAACCAGTTATCCATTTCTTTCAGATAACTATTTAATTGTTAACTGTTTAATTTAGCCATCTATTTGATCCATTTATTACGTTTAAATAACTATTTCAATTGTTTATCAGTTACTTTTAGCTATCTATTTTATATATTTATCCATTAGCTTGAACTATTTCAACCATTTAACCATTATTTTGGCTACCTTTTTCAACTGTTTAACCATAACTTTAAAGGTCCTAAATATGGCATTCAGAATCCGTAGATGTCGCACACAGACAGAACACAGCATTACAGAGAGAGCCGAGGGCAGAGCCGGAGCTTCTGAAGGAATAAACACCCAGAGTCACACCAGATTCTGCTCTGTTGAGTCTGAGTTTATTTTTTTTAAACTTTTGGGATTAAAAAGTGGATTTATCTTTACTCTCGCTTGTCAACCTGTCTGCAGCAGCATGCTGCGGAGTGTGACTTCATGCTCTGATCAGGACGCAATTACTCCGCTATATCTTTACATAGCAAATAGTAGTTTGCTCCTGTATTAATGTTCTGAATGTCGTATTTAGGACCTTTAAACTATCCATTATCTCCATTTTAGCAAAGTATTTGAACAATTTATGGATAGACTTTTAGCTGTTTCAATACCTTTAAATAGCTTTTAGCTAACTATCTGAACTGTTTATTCATTACATTTAGCTTCCTGTTAAGACTTCTCTGCTCGTTTAGTTTCCATGCACTCTCAATTGCAACACAGGTGTTACAGCTGACTCAATATATGGATTTTTTTTTTTTTAATCAAATAATTTCTATTTTTCTTTAGTTGAGCTACTCCACAACCTTTCCATGTACCCCTGGCGACTTTAGAGGTACACCCTGGGGTAAGGTTACAAGTACCCCTGTTTGGGAATCACTGTGTTAAACTATCGCACTGTAACACCATAATTTACAAATACATAATAATTATTTGCACTGCATAATGGATATATTTGCAAGGTTTGTTTCTTCATGAGTGAGTTTTAGAGGAATAAATTCTTACTGTTTACAGACTTACAGCACTACAGAAGAACAGTCAAGCAGCTAAAAGCAACAGTATTCTTCTTATATGAATTATACATACAATTTTAACATGTTTTCTTATGAAATATATTTTTATTTTATCATTATTTGTAGTAGTAAGTATAAATATAAATGCTCATTATACTGCATATTTACCCACAAGTGTAATATAATACATATTTTGTTGGCTCTTTTTGTTGTATTCATGGGTAGAATACTATACCCCATTTACAGCCCCTTGGTAACGTGTCTCTGATGTATTAGCTAAGTTGCACAGAACAACATTAGATTACACAATCTAATACTACAGCATGACAGCTGGCCTGCTCTGTCCTCTTCTGCCTTTCCCCCAGACACATCAACGTCACATCTGTCACCTTTATGCTCCAGTCGACCTCATATTGATAGGGTGGGACACCTGGTAAATATCACACGCACACACACACACAAACCAGAGGGGGCACAGTAAATATGCGTTTTGTCGATAGCTGTCCACCACAGCAGAGGCTCATAGTATTTTTGCTGATGCGCTGACTTCAGGAATCAGTGCTTCACTTTTGCTGAGATAAAGGATTTGGGCCAGTTAAATCTTATCATAGTCTATTATGTGTGTGCGTGTTCATTCATGCAATAGTACATAAAAAGTAACAGCGTGCTCTGTCTTCAGAGGCTGCTGACAGTTGGAAGGTGATGTTATTTTCACCTGATATTACCTTTTTTTGTTGGCAGATGGAGTTCACAAATTTGGTCACATGCACTCACAAACACACACACACACACACACACACACACACACAGACAGACACGCAACGAAAGCACATTAGCGCTGTCGAGCACATTTCCTCTTTTGTCTGATTGAGGAAGGAGGCTTTCTCGTACACATACACACACAGCAGACACACAACAACCAGAATGTCCATTAACAGGATGAGACCCTGCATGAGGTTTCAACCTTTTTCCACTTCAGATAGATCCACTGACCAGAGTGAAGGCTTAAAAAGGATTTTAATTCAAGTACGTGTGTGTGTTTGTGTGTGTGTGTGTGCGCTCTCACAAAAAAGCTCTCCATAAATTGCCACTGTGGTTCATTTTATCTCACCAACAGCACTGAAGAACAATAATCTAATTCTAAACAGCACAAATGCATGTTGTCTAAATATGTATTTCTCAAGCAGAGCAACACTTACACATACATTCATAAGACATCACACACACACAAAACACACACAGCAAAACACACACATCTGCTTCAGTGCTGTCCTCGGACGCTATTTGATCAACACATGAAGAAAAGTTCATAATGGATTTGAGGCCATCCAGATAAAACACGTCACAAATGACACATTAGTGTCATTATAGCAACTTTTGAAGAGTATAAAAATACTTATACCACTTTCTGTTGACCCCGTCTGCCCCATTCTGAGTATTGAACACTTCCTGTACTGTCAGGACTCAGCTGAGTCTTTACATAATATCAGTTTCCCATCCACAAAAGTAATAGAATTATTTATCTTTCACTAATAGTTTCTCCCCTCCTCTCTCTTACTGAGAGAGTGGTTCAACTATATTTACCGTGAAGTGCAGAACTCCTGCTGTCAATGTTCAGTTCAGAGTAAGTCTGGCCAGACAGCTGAATTGAATACACGACATAGACTCGCCCTCGGGTATGAAAGATCCTGAGCTTGTAAAATGATGCTTGGATCTATTTTCATAGTTTGTGGTTGTATATCACATTTCGTGAGGCTTTGGGAAAATGATGATTCAAGTTTGTGAATGTGAAAAAAAAGGGTTTGTGCAAACATAACATTTGCAAGGACTTGTGGCTATAGAGGCGTTTGACTTAAAATCTTTTTATTCTGAGTCATTCTTAATTTTTATATTTTATTTCATATGTTTTTCTGTGGTGACACAAATGATGTGAGGCCTCTATGTACTCTACAGTATTTTTGGCAGGACTGCAGAGGGCCAGCCCTACAAACGCAAAAGTCTGTCACTGAGTGAGTGAGTGACTGACTGACTGACTGACTGACTGACTGACTAAGTGATGAAGTTACACAATTGGTCGGCTGAGTGTTGGAGTTTCCTCATTGGCCATTGCTCTTTCATAATGAATAGGCGGGAACGTTAGTTACGTAGCTACTATGAGTAGGCCTATAGGCGCCGCCCTCTAAAACTACTGCTAGTATTACAGGTGGATAGTGCCAAATTGAAGATTACCAGGAGAAGGAGAAGGAGCAGTATACTCTTCTGTCACCATCATACCGTGTGGAGTTTTGAATGGGATTGATTGGGACTGCAGACGAGAGTCTGGCGGCAATGTTAAGGCGAGTGCACGGAAAGAACGTCTACCGGCGGCAGTGTATATAAGAAATTACCATAAAATATAATACAGAGCTGTCTCACGCTTTGACCATGAAACTCACGTATATCAACCAGTTCACACACTCACACCTTGTATTTGTCATGCAGATAATCCCAAAGCAAGTAAATATATGTTCCCTCCTGTGACATAGTCTAGCAAGTTTATGAGGGAGGTGAGTCTCTCCAGGTGTGAGAGAGAAGTACCTGCACTGTGCCGCAGCCACAGAAAAGTACATGCTACTAATGGTAGTTAACTAACTTTAGTCAGCCATAAAGTGTCTGGATGAGTTCAGGCTGCAGCGTCATAGTTACTGAAAGGCCGTGTGTTGTGTTCGCTGCCACAGAAGAGAAATAAAAAGTCTCTGTTCTATGGCTTGTAGTCACCAACGACAAGCCAGGCTGAAGTCAATTAAAATAAAACCAGAGGTCTCCTAACTACTTTCGTCTGGACCGGCCCCATTTTTCCTTACTTATAGGCTATCGGTAGCCTATTTAGGACCACGTAACGCCAGTCAGATGGGCTGTTCCAACATCAAGTGGGCCATGGCCGGCAAGTGGAATTTTTTTTTCGCCCACAATTTTTCTTTTCCCACATTGCTGGTGGCCTTGCTGCCCACTAGGTGGGCCGGCCCCTCTGGAATTTGTCAAGAGTTGCCAGATTGCCAGTCCGAGCCTGCCCCAAATAACAACCACTCTGACAAGACACTTAAAAATGAGAGACATCCTGCAGATAGAGACGAATGAAAGAGCAGGGAGTTAATGGATAATTAGAATAATTAGAATTAGAATTAGAATAAGTTCTCTTTTATATCAAACACCTTAAGATATGAGTGGAAAGTTTTGTTCTTGCAACTGCATTTATAACATTTTTTTAGTCAAACGTAGCTTAAACGCGTCATATGATATGCTACCTCAGTACACTTTGAGAACAAATATTACTGAGACCACTACAGAAAATTGAAGATGAACATTTAATATCCAGGAATTCACATTATAGACATGACCACTGACCACTATGCCTGTGACAATTTGGCTACAATATAGCACACTAACCATACACGGTTGAGCCATATACTAGGTTTTGACCTAGACTTGTCATATTATAAAGCTGCTCGTATTGTTGGTGATTTATGAATCTTGCTTATTCAAGTGTTGCACATATTGTTCATTGCTTAAAGGATAGGACTGACATTATCGTTTACTATTGTGAACAAATCACATCGAAAGACTAAAACCAACTTCAGTTAATCTCTCAAGACTTTCTGTCTTCCCCGTCTGTGGAACTCCACCCAAGCCCATTGTTCATCCTCAAGTTGTAAATCTGTACAAAAGGTCACAAATATGTAGTTTCTTTTTCTAAAAAAGCCCAGTAATATTCTGAAACAGCTGGGCACTATAGGTTTTTGCACACGTTAATGAGTAATAGTGGATTTGTTGGGGACTACTTTCAACCGTGGATTGATACACATTTGTGTGCACTGGTGAATATTTAAGGCAGCAGGACGGTGTATGTGGGATTGAGTCAAAATGAGCTACAAGTTGCCATTTTAATGGTAATAAAGGAACATGTTCCCAGTGCAACACTGTTGCTCACTGTGTTTTTAATAGTTTAAGAACAACAATGGAGCTCTTTGGAACAGAAGAATGCGATATATCAGGCTTTGGCTACACAGGAAATACTTGTTAGTAGGATCAAATCATTGTTAGTTTTAGTCGTTTCATGGGATTTGTTGCCAATAAGAAAAATATAGAATATAACAAGCCATATGCTTTATTTAAAATTTAAATGTCTATAAAATAATCTACACTTACAATCTTGTTGTGTGTGGTCTAAAACTAGGTCTATGAGTTGCCACTTACAACCTGTTAAACTTACAATGATGTTTGGAACTTTAATCAGTCAGTGGACAAACAGTGGTTTATTAATATTACTGTATTATAGTGAAGCTATTAATATTCATGGCTATAACCTTAACTCAGAAAAATGTAAAGGACCATACCAGTGATTTTTCATGTTTAAGCCAAATAATTGTTTACATTTTCAAAATGAAATGTTCAGGTGACATTCACACACACCTTAAAATTCAGTGCTTCACCTGCCAAAACACACATCCGCATTTATTCTCACGGTAATTATAATTTTGCTCGTAAAACAATCTTTTATCCTTTTATCCAATCTTTTTATCTCCATGGCAGAGATATACATTCCTTCTGTGTAGTTCTGTGATGGATTGGTTAGCAGGAAAGATGTCCCCCCTACGAGTGGTTTTGATTGAACAGACTGTGCACCGCAAAGCACTACAGGTTGTACCGTTGTAGCTAAGAAAGATGAACAACTTTGTCAACCTCAAAGAGAGCTCTGAAATCAGAATGGCTTGCCAAACATGTAAGTTCATCCACAGCATCGCTGCCTTGCTCTGACTCCTCCAACAGCACTTCCAAAATGTTCCATTGAGCCAAAACACTGTTACAGCACACGAGTTACAGCTCCACCACTAGCTGCCTGTTTTTACGACATTCATGTCTGATAATTATTTGTATTCCCTGTTGAGTTTCCAAACATCATAGTTTATGAATACAATGCTATGTGGCAGTTGAGTGGTGAAGCTCTCTTGTCAGACCTTCACTTTAGCATGTCAATGCACGACCAGGAAGGATTCACAGATCACTCCACGACTTTCACAAATAAAACTATAAAATGAAGTAACTTTAATTAAAACCAGACGTGTGTTTCATTACGATGCATTAATTATGTTGAGCACGGTTCAAGTCTCTGCAAGTTGATTTTTGATAGCAGAATAAAATTAACTGAAACCAATGGGCCTAGGGAAACACATTAAAAAATTACAGCATCACTTGCATTAACTGAGAAATGTTTGTTAGTAATGCAAGTTGTAAGCACACAGGATTTACTGGGCTGACATTGTAAAACCACTGGCATGGTCCTTTAAGCAAAGAAATCCCAGACAAGATGTGAGGAAAAAAACTGGGGAACGTGACTGAGGGAACAGCACTGACCAAACACATCAAATTCACTGCTTTTTATTCAACATGTAATAGTATACAGTCAGTGTCATATTTATTGATAATACTGTATGTAACCTGGTGCTGCTATAATTGTGATGTGATATGGTACACAAAGGAGAGAAAACAAAAGAATAACCAATCAAGTGAGAGAAAGACACAAAGAGAAAGCAAGAGGAGAATACATATTCTTCAAATTAAGACAATGCAGTAACGATTACAACACTGCTTGTGAGGTGGATGGTGGAGATGAGGCACAAAGCTCTGAAGCAGAACAAGAAAAGGACAGAGCGAGAGAGATGAGAAAAGGTGGATAGGAGTGAGTGTCCTCACTTTGTTACAATAAAGTTTGGTTTGAGATGTGTAGAGAAAGGAGAAATTATGGTCCATTGTACTGTGGTCTTATGGGAGCTGTAATGTGTAATGAACCTTTGTGCCTGCATTGCACTTGCATCTGTAAAGAGCTCCAGCTGTTCTAGCAGCAGCACAGCCAGTCCAAAATGAAACAAAGACAA